>VZRJ01003225.1:277076-492363 GCA_013397565.1 Ptilonorhynchus violaceus
GGGGGGGAGGGGGGGGCAGCTGGAATCGGACAATCCTGCTGAGTGGTGCTGGAGTGGGCGAACACAGCTTTAACTCTCCTTTGCCAAATCGCAGCACGTCTGTCCAGTGCTAACTAGGTGTTCCAGGCAGCCTCTCCAAGCCGTGCCCCCGTGACAAAGAAACAGAGGCCATGCGGCTGTCCCAAGGCCCCGCTCCCCAGCTAGAACGGTGGGGATAGGGGAAGGACCTCCTGCCGGACCCCTGGGAACCTTCAGCCAGCGGCTGCTAGGCTGAAGCTCTGCCTTAGGGAAAGTTCAACCAGTTCTGCAGGGGCGCGGGGGTGGAATACAACAAGGTACGGAGAGGGGGGAGGAAGAGGAGAGCAGGAGAAAAAGAGAGGAGTCGTCTGGAAAGACTTGCGCCCCGGCGCTGGCTGCGCCCGGGCACTCGGTGCAGACCTGCTTGCTTCTCTCCTCCGCTGCCTTCTTGTCCGCCTCGGCTTGCTCGGCTCTGTCCAAGGCGTTCTCCTTGTCCAGCTTCAGCATCTGCATCTTCTTCTTGATGGCATCCATGGTGGCGGTGGGCTAGGGCGCGTCCCCGCGCGAACTGCTCCCGAAAGAAAAACTTGAAAAGCTGCGGGACAGCCCCGAGTCCAGACGCAGGCGCGGCCCCCGGGGGAGCGGAGCGGAGCTGCCGGGCGGCGGGGCTGATCCGTGCGGGACGGGGCGCCGGCCGAGTGCAAGCGGCGGGCAGGGAGCGCCTCACAGATATGTACTTTCCCAGGGGGCTGACTGCATTCCTCAAGACATCCAATACTTTTTTGGAAAGGGCTTTTTTTTTTTTCCCCTCCCTCCCTCCTCCGTTCGTCCCTACCCCTTTCCCTCTCTCACTGCCCCCCGGGTTTTTTTGGGAGGCGCAGCCCTCCCATTCGCTCCCGCCTGCCATTTGACCGTAGATATGACTATATATGGGATGCGATGGGCGAGGTAAGGGCGGGGGAGCAATTTGTTCCCATTTCCAAATAGGCAGGACGGGACATTTCGCTGCTACTCCTGGGAGAGGGGGGAAAAAAAAAAAAAAAAGGCAGCAAGCAGGAGCGCGGGCAAGCGGCGGAGACGGGCGCGAAGGCTGCTCGCAGCGGGCAGAGCTTCTAGGGGACACCAGCCCCGTGCTGGAGCCGTCCCCACCCGTGCAAATCAAACTGCTCTATAGCAGGAGGGTGGCGGAGCCGATCGCACCAGGCAGCAGGGGAACGCGAGGCTGCGGCGCATGGGGGCTGCGGGACGGGCAGTAAGGGGTTAACCGCATGCACGTACGGAATGAATGCGTTGTGAGACATTCCCCCCGGCAGCCAGAGGAAGAGGAGGAGGGGGCACCTCTACTCAACAGCCAGACCACAGCAAATGCGAGCGGCGGGGCGCTGGGCCGGCCCGTGCAGCGGCGAGACCCGGGCAGGGCTGCGGGCAGGGCAGGGCTTCCGCCGGCACCCACACGGAGGGGAAGGGGCTGAGGTGCGACCCTGAGCTCCCAGGGCAGTGCCGGGGCAGAGCAGAGCTGCCAGTGCTTCCCAAGGGCACCGCTGTCCTCTGCAGTACCTGGCGGGGGCTCCTGGCCCTGCAGGGAGACGTGCTTCGGGACTGCACACGCAAGGGCGCAAACAGCGAACTGAAAGCAAAAGGCAAACAAGACCTACTGCGCCCCTCAGCCGGGACAGTGTTCGGGCTGCTGCCCGCCCAGGGGTACCCAGAGTTGCGAGGGATGGAGCCCTGGAAAAGCTGGGGCGGGGAAACTAACTGCAGAGGTGACTTGCACCCTTCTGTAATGCCAGCGAGGGACAGCAGCAGAGACAATTAACAAAATAACATATAATTAAGTGGAGAACTATTTAATTCACTTCTGGCGGGTCTCTTGCAGTCTCATCAGCAGAGTGAGCAAGACACAACACGTTGTCCTCAGGACACGCACTCCCTTGTATAGGGTAGAAAGCACACGTATGTGCAGGAGTCCCACAGGATTTGGGTTGCACAAAGAGAAAATGAAGCAGCCTCTTTGTCTTCACTCAGTACTTGCAGCAGAAAATTCCTCCCTGGTGCTGTCACTGGATCAGCTGAACTGATGTTACTTTGCAGGAGGAGGGAATGTCCTACAGCTTCTGGCCCACTGTACTTGCCAGGGCAGTAAGGGCTGGATTTGCAAAGCAGGCCTTGGAAGCCAGCTCCTGGAGAGCTTAAACAAGCTACACCACAAAGCTTCAGCTCTACAAGACAGCAAAGCCCCCTGATGAGGCTTCAGACCAACAGTTACCTTCCCCTAGTCCCAAGAAAGGCTATACTCTGAATTCAGCTATGAACTACACAAAGGTCAGAGAGGCTCACAACTAGGCATGGGGATTCACGTGCATTGCTACTAAGGGAGCAGAAGTCCAGCATCAAAGTAGCTTTCCTTAGGCCTACTTGAAGAAAAGATGATTTCTCACTGTAATCCTTTCTCACTGCATTGGTTTAATAACCAAACTACTACAACAATAACAGTAAAAACAGTAAAAATTATTAAGTAAAACATTGCACTGCCACATAATGTTTTAAAACACAAGAGGGTATTGAAAAAGCTTGCCGTCGCAATCAACTCTAAAGTGAAGTTTTTCTCTTTGCACTTACCTTGATTTTACACTGTAGTCAATTAGAACAGATTAGGGCCTTTCTGAAGTAAGTATCGTGAATATCTAAAAGATACCTAGTTACCTATTGTTCAACAACCTGATTGCATTGTTAAATGTATCCATATGTTTTGATCCTAGTTTAGCAGAACTTACTCCTCTGCCACAAAAGATGCCTTAAAAAGCACAGAGTATCATGGCTGGGAATTCACTGAGGTAGCTCTTCTCACTTTGGGGAAAGCAAACGTCTTGCGAAATTAAACAAACAGTATCCTGTCTGGCTAATTTGGGAGTGGTGCTAACAGGCTCTTAGAAGAATGCCTGTGCAGCTCCATTTTTCTAAAAGAATGTTAGCCATGACATGGGAACCTCTAGGATACATAAGAAAGTATGAGATATGGGCAGAAGGAAAGGAACTCAAAGTTTTTTTTTAAAAATACCTAGAGGATGCTATCACCTCCACAGAAAAACAAAATCTTGAAGTTCTACTTACATGAAAACATCCAGTTAATAAGCTTTGTTAATAGCAAGATGACCCTGTATCCAAGGGGATGAACTGGCTGATGGTGATTTTTCTTTTCCTCCTGAAGAGAATATGAAAAGTACAGACACGTGTAAACATGCTTGCTATACCTTTCATTAACAATTTCAATTACTTGGAAATTTCTGTTCCAGCTGGCTAAGAAGGATAGGCTTGGAAATGAAAAAGCTTGTATAGTCTCTCCCTCTTTAATTGATATGTGAAGACAGATAGTATACAAATTATTTTTACATATTGAAAAAAAGAAGGCAGCACAAACTTTGTTTTTCTGACATAATACCAATTCTCTAATGTTTCTTGTTACCTTTTGTTGTTTTTCACCACAATGGCTCGGCTCATCTCATCTCATCTCATCTCATCTCATCTCATCTCATCTCATCTCATCTCATCTCATCTCATCATCTCATCTCATCAACATATGGTGCAGGAACTACCTAGCAGCAGTTTCACTTTCTTCTGGGGAGTACCTACTGCTCTCATTTTGAATTCTGTTAAATTAATTGGGCTCTTTAGAAAATCAAGACAGCCAATACAGAGCACCAGGAAAGGATAGCTGGTTTTGAAATTCACAACTCCTCCTATGAGTAGGTGATGCCACACTTCAGGCTTACTGACAAAACAGTACAGTTTCCCAAAGTAAGGCTGAAACCTGTTTAAATCATGATGTTTCTGTCATATCACATAACCCTTGATACAGGCAGAAATTTGCATTGAGAAGGATGTGCTTTTTGGGCATAGACTGAGTTGGTCATAGGGGGTTAATTCTGGTAACAGGCAAAAGGGTAGGTGGACATAATCACTTGGAAAAACTTCCAACATGCCCTTGGAGTTTCTTTTCCTACTTTTCCTAGGTCTCTCTCTCTCTTTTTTTTTTTTTTTAGGAATATACAGGAAATGACACCTAACTTTATATTACAACTGGTTCTGCCAGTTCTATAAAACATCTCTTCTAAAAGACTATTAAGGATTCAAATTAGGTCAGTCAGAGTGAACTCACAGGCCTGCATGTGTCATTTGAAAAGTGGAGCATTCCCTCACAGGAATGAAATACAAACCGATTTCTCAAAGGTCTCTGAGACCTCTGCTGCCCTTGTAAAACAGGAATGTTCATTTTGGACAAAAGGAGCCATCAACACGAGTGCAGCATGTTATCAAAAAATAGGAAATTGAAAACATCTGTATTCACCTAGAAAAACGAATAAAACAATACTGATGAAATTAAGCAAGTTTTACTACTACAGTCAGTGTATTTTATCCTGTAAGGATCTCCAAGAGCTTTGCACTAAAGAAATTGAGGGACAATATTTCTAAAAGAAACATAAAAATAGCAAATTTTTCCCTGGGGAAATTGGTCATCTATGCTCTAGCCATAAGGCAAGAGAAGGCCCTAAAATAGAAGGTAGGAATCCTATGGCCAGTTCTCTGCACAGCTCAGTAGGCAGCAAATAAGTACAGAAATACTCCAGAACATGCCAGTCATGCTTAACACATGCTGTAACCCTGTAAAAGGTTTTCTGTAACATTTCCTAGATAATGGTGGAGAGCAGTTTAGCTTTTGTAATTAAGAACTATGGGATGATTTGTTGGAAAATTAAGCTTTAAATAATTTTAATAATTTTCTTCTTCAGAACTAATGTTTCTCTCTGGTTTGTCATTCAAGAAATTAGTGAACTCCTTAAGGATAAAAGTATTTATAGCACAGTCTTCTGCACCTGCCCTGGTCTATAATCTGAGGGTCTACTCAGATACCACACCAAATGCTAAGAAGCTCATGACCTAACTCATGACCTAAGATCTTAAAATAGCTCTGAGAAGGTCTTTTACATTTTTTCCCTACGACTCCTTTCACTCTAATTGCACTACTGTTATTCACTAGATTTCAGCTGAGCAAACAAGTCTCTCAAGTTTTTGTACTGTGCTTCCTTTTAAAATCAGTTTTGCTTTAGTTGGTAGTTATGAATTATTAATGTCATTCTCTGAAAAAACAAAAAACAAAAAACAAGTAAGAGAAAGACAAAAACCAAAGCTCACTCTTGGTAAGATGTCTTCCTACATGCTTCTCTTTATAGCTTCAGAGAGTTTTAGACCAAAAAAAGATTACCCAATAATTTAAAACTGTTTGCCTGTATTTGTATATTGTTGGATTTATATCACACTTAGTGAAGTCTCTACTCAAGTCACTTACTTAAATTTGACGACAGAAATCTACTATTTAAAAACAGTGTTTAAAAAAATAGTCTTGGAAAAAAATACCCAGTCCACTTTGATTTAGAATATGGTATTGTCCAAGAGAAACAAAGAATGGTGAAGAGGATGAATGCCAGAAAAGGGCAATTAATATGCAAGGTGGGGGAGAAATACTAAAATCAACTGTACCCAAACACCAAACTGAAGTGTGGATCAACAGATTCAAAAAGAAGCGATTCTTCTGGTGAGAGCCCAGTCATGACCTTACACTGGTGCAGAAATTGCATTAAATATTGTCATCTCCTCTGATTTACACTATGCCAAATGATATCAGACCCAGTTCTACAGAATGCAAATTTAGAAAAAGTTGTAGAAAGACCCCCTGTCCTGGACAAGAAGGCAGCCAATAGCTTCAAAAGGCAGAGTTCCATCCTTGTGAAGCAGTTCATTTGCCAGTGCTTTGAGCTATATATAGATAAATGCACTATCGTTGTAACATCTACTGCTACAAGACTACAAGGTGTCCTGAAGTTCAACTTTGTAGTTCTGTTGGGGATTTTTTTCCTTGGCAGAACAAAGAACAATTATCATTGCATACCCCTAACAGATTTGTGTTACTGATCTTATTGGTACAGCCACATATGATGACAGTAAATAGTAGTAGAGAGCAGGAATGGAAAGCAGGAGACAAGAAACCCAATGATATTTCTGATGTCCACCCCTTGATATAGCAGTAGAGAGGGAGATGCTGTAGAGAAATATCAGGGCAGGCAGCTATTTCCCCTCTCTTGGCTACAGCTAGGAAAAGTTCAAGTGTTTCAGGAATGTCCTGAAATCATATATCAGAGTTCAGAGCAGTTCATACAGCAGCAGCAACTCCTCCAACACAGAAGGAGAAAAGAAAAGCTGCTCCAGTAAGTGAATGAGCAGAAGCTGCTGGGCTGTACATGTGAGTGTTCCCCTCCTGACATGCTTTAGTTTTGTCTTGTGAAGGTTCTCAATTGTCACACATCAAGGCATCAATCTGAATTTGGACAGGATGTAAGAAAATATGTCCACATTCATGCAACCTAAATTAACCTTTCTGCCTATGACTGATGACTTAGGAATTTAGACAGAAGTCTTAAGAGATTCCTAACCAAGAAGAAATAGCAGGATGGGGAATTTCTGCTGTGTGATTTTGGTTCTGGGAAAAGCAAATTTTCTGATAGCATATAGAGTTAACATTACATCTGATTTCCAGGAATTATTCCATTTCAATCAAACTGTGTGTATACCTTAAGAAAATAAACAAGTAATTAAGCTGTGAAAATTCATTATATAAGCCTAGATGGTAAAGAGGTTACTTCTGGAAGACTGGAAACTTTCTATTTGATCTGAATATTGACCTTTCTGGTGGGAAGATCCTAAGAACCAAACTGACTGTGCTTTCAAGCAGGGTAAATTTTTGTCAACAGCCAACCCTGCCAGATCTGGCTAAAGTTTTCTTATTGCCATCAAAAATACACCCACTGGGGAACAACAAAAATCCAAAACAAACAAACAAACATTTAAAAATAAAATTAAAAAAAACTACTGAAAGCCAAAGAAGTTTTTTTTCTCTGATCTGTCTTTTTTTTCTGAGAGAAAAGGAAGAAAGATGCATGCAGCCTTATTTTATAAACAACCATTCATCATGTAGCAGAACAAGTAATACTTTATCCCCTTCACTTCAGACCTTGTATTTGTACAGCCTGAGACCTGCTGCCACAGCAGGAGAGCTGTGAAAATGTTTAGTCTCAGTTCAGGAAATAAGAGTGTAGCCCAGGTGCAAACTCTCTCCTTTCAACATCTATCTCCACGTATCCCACAAACTTATCTTGGTCTTTCCTATCCTCCCTGATAGCAAACATGCATTTTGTATCACTGAGATCTTTGCAACTTGATATGTTATTAGCATGACAGATGAGATTCAGCAATAGTAAACACAAGAAATCCAATCCACGGGAATAACAAATACAGACTAATCTATCCTCTGATTAGTTCCTTTTTCTTTCTCTGAAACATTTCACTAATTACTTGGCAGTTAATGTTTTTATTGTTAGAGAAATTACTTGATGCTCCCATTAATCTTCATCCTACTTTTGCTATGAAAAGCTGTTTGGGCAGAACTCATGGGTCTGTATAATTTACTTTTACATACTGCTTCCTGCCCCAATGAAATAGAAAAAATAAATTCCCAGATCATTTTCCTGGAATTAATCCCAATTTGAATGTAAGTTCAGCAAACCTCAGAAGACATATTTTTTTATGTTCCAATGTAGGAATCAAATTACCAGATGCAAAGGGAATATCTGAAATACCAGGTTGACAAATTCAATGAAGAATACTATTTTTCTTCAGAGAAAAACAATCTTTGAGTTAGTTAAAATTATCTCACATACCATGAGGCCAAAATTAATGACTTTCCGTTTGCGTGGGGGATGTTGGATCCAAAACTTGCCATCCAACAGCCCTTGGGCAATAGCAGAGAGAACAGTCTTTGCACCCCATCACAAAGGTACCACTGTAGTCAACACAGTGTACCACAACATGCATATTTCAGCATGCAGGTGCCAGTTTCAAGCATTAAGGTCACTGCAGATAATTAGAGCTCATAGCTCCTTTTCATTCTGAAGATAAAATGGCTTCTGTTTTTCAAATTTTCCGATCAGTTTTACTGAGCAACACACTGGTTTGAAATCTGTCTAAAACCTGATGTCACACCTCTCTCAGCTCCTCACTGGCACCGTAGCAGTGGGTAGCAAAGCAGCACTTTGCAAGTGTCAACAATAAACCCCCTGCAAGTGGTAATCCTCTGCCTGTCAGTGTGTTTAACATCCATCTGAACCATCCCATGGTCTGCAGGAATTGTTAATCGAGGAGAATTGAAAACTGGCACTCAAATGGCATAGCTGCTACAGCTGGGTAACAGCCTAGGAGCCAGCCAGGAGCTAAAGTTTCATTAGAAGCTATTTTAACATTCATTTGTCTACAGGAACAACAAGCTTAGCAAACAATTGGACTGTTACTAGAGCCCTCTGCCAGATGACTTGGAAGCCCGTGGCTAAAGTTAACGTTTTACAAAGAATCACCTGCACACCTCCCCAGTGCAGCCAGCAGTGAGCTTATCCAGAGCCAGAATTCCCCAGTGGCCTTTTTGCACAAGTTGTACTTTGTTGATTGCAATTTCGGTTCAGCAGTTTATGAGAAAGGATGATGATTTCTAACACAGGCTGCACATTCTACTTCTGACACCAGCACATCAAACACAAATCCTGATGAAACTGAAGGCTGCTCACAACCTCTATTTAGCACACAGCTCTAGAGTCAAGACTTCAAAACATACAACTGCTGAGGGTTAGCGAGATTTAGACATTCTGGACTCATTCACCTAAGCTACAGAGATGAGTGGGACTCATGAGCGGGACATTCTGACTCATTTCATCACTGATGGAACGAAGGTTCTGCATGCCTGCAGAAGACCTTGTTAAAACTGACTACTTTTAGCAAGTCTAAAACAGAGGCAGTTTTTGGATCCCTGACAGGTTGCCAGTTCAACCTCTGTGTATGCAGCTTTTAGTTTTTGCTGTTACTCTGATAGCCTGAATGATTTTCAAGGCAAGATCTGGCCAGCGTTTGCTCATCTCCTCCTGCTTTTATTAACAAAACCAGGAATGTTCAGCAGGTATGTAACAAGTGCACACTGATGACAAGTGAATACTAAGGAAAAAAGGGTGACTTTTTAAACGTTTTGTAATGCATCTGAGTGTTTAACAGGTAAGTTGCATTAAAAGATCTGTTGGTTTGCTGAAATAAATCCTGAGTCGGAAGATGGGGTACATGCTGAGCAGTTAAACCTTAACTTGGACTAGAAAAGCAATACATCATGTTTTTGTCAGGGTTGTGGCACAAAACAGGACTGTTTTGCATGTTATTTTCCTTGCAAAAAGCAGAGCACTAGTTTCATTCTGTTGTCTACAACCACTCAAATCACTAAAGGATATTTTAAGCTTCACTTGAGCCCTTCTTGTTCGCTCTGAATGCTTCCCAAATTACTTTGATGTAAAGCAAGATATAGATGCCTGTTTCTATAATACTCCAGGGTATAATTGCATTTCCTGTACTTAGGACAATGATATATTTAAAACTTCCTGGTATAGGTATTATTTATTTTTTCTTCTTCCCACAGCATCACTTATTAGCCAGTTCACTTTACAGATCCTTTGGGCATGTATGTATCATATAATGAGCACCCTGTAAAAATCCCCAAGCAAGTGTCAGACAAGTCAGTGTCAGAACTGAAATAAGTTCAGTTGCTCCAGTACACAAAGGTATAAACTCTAATTAGCACTTACAGCACTGCCAGGACCCAATTCTGCTTAGTATCTCTGCATGATGTTATGCTGCTCAACACACACCCTGCAGCCTTCTTGGACCTAAAGCTGGGGTTGCTACTATGGGGCTCTTCTCTGCAGAGCAGACCTGATCCTTGTCTTCTCTCAGTAAACAGGGTATCTGCAGAACTTCCCCTGTTCTGCAAAAAACCACCTCAGGTTGCATGTGTAGATAAAATATCTACTTCTGGCTGTTGAGTGCTTACATACAGGGAAAATAATATACTCCTGCACCATATGTTAAAAAAAGGAATAATAAAAGATAACTTGGTCTGAAATATTATATAGGGAATATTTAATTTTAGTGAAAAAACAATTTTAAAACAAAAACAATGGGGTCCTTCCACCTCCTACCTGACGTAAATCAATTCTCAGTATTAGTGCAGGAGCTTGGTGTTCAGAATAAGCTCTTTAAGTTTTTTTTTATCCATTTTGAACTTTGTATGACATTAAATTTCACTACTTCCTGCATGCAGTTTATTTTGTTTAACTGCTTTTCAAAGCATGAAGACCTTAAGCTCTCAAGAATCCTAACAAAATGACTGGGGGAGAATGCTTTTGGATTCTTCCCCCGAAATAAGTATTTTATTCAATAAATGACAATGCCAAATTTCATAAGAACTTTGAAACACGTTCTTTAAATTTAAATACAGTAAGCAAAGGACAAACAGAATGGTTTCAAGGGACTGGATTCTAAAAACATTACTAGGCTTTTTTAATTAAAAGAGAAGTTTTATTAAAGCTCACGTAACATTGTAGAGATCAGATGAAGGCTGATCACTGATTTAAGCCTAAATGAGGCTTATCACTGATTCCCAGTTAGTGCCTTTGCCATGTAACTTACCTGCTTTGTGCCTCTGATCCTCAGTCTGTATACTGTGAAAAAATTTTAAACAGGTTGAAAAATTGCTATTTGTGAAGCACAGTGAGAACTGTACACAACTAAATATACTGCGATCTTCCACTACATTGCTATTATCAAGGATATCTCTTAATTATTTCTAGCAATCCATACAGCACATCTTAGCATCAATATCAAGTGAAGAGGAAGAAAATTTTACTAAAAATTTGAAAATAATTACATGAAGTATCATTAGGAACTAGAAAGCATTCAGAATCCCATCAGATCCTTTTAAAAGAGCCTTGCTTCGAGAGAATACACTTGTGACAAGAAGGTTGGACTAACGAAGCATGAGACTGCCAGGCCAGCCTCTGGTCAGCTTTGCCACAGGCAATCTGAGCAATCTCTGACAAAGCAAATGTGCACAGGCTGGGTCTCAGGAAAACAGGGATTACAGTACTGCTCCTCCTCTTTTATGTTTCAAATACAAGCACTCATCCCTCAGTGCATTTTTTTTTCTCATATCTTAGAGCTGCAGAACGCCATTTTACACCACAGACAGCATAACAGTAACAAGTAGTACTCTGAAGTTCACAGGCAATGTACGAAGAAAAACTCAGACCCAGAAGAGTGGATTCTTTGTTACCTCGTGGCACATTTTTTGTTTGAACTTACAAAAAACCCTCAGGGTTTATGTTACTCGGTACTGGAATTCAGTGTAGAACCCACACTGCTTATTTTTAAAGCAAAACTATACATTCAAGATAAAAAGAAAAATGAACAAGTCACTGAGTGATTTTCCCTGCCAGCTGAGCATTTTGCAACTCACAAAATTTTGAGTGGACCCTCCATTCAGAGGTTCTTAATTTATAAGTAAGGAAATTTCCTAATTCTCTTTTTCTTAATCTGTAAAGATTTTTTTTAAAACACTTTAAACGTTCTCCTCTTCTTCTTCCGAGCTCCCTTTTTATTTTAAATTAAGATAAACCATTTGGTATGTTAATGCTAAATTTTTCTTCCCCAGAATAGCAGAAATTTGGCAGTAGAAACATGACTACAAGAGCATTGGGACTAGATCAATTTCTGCTCTACTGTCTTCACAATAAATCATTTACTGCAGAAATAGCTGAAAACCTATCTGTTGGAAGACAGTTATGATGACTGGAGAAAGACGACAACTTTCAGGACATTATGGGGTGCTTAATTTATTTTACACGTGGGCATACAAAGCAGTCACTGAGTACAAAATACATAACCAAGATGTAATTTTCCAGAAGTTCCATAGAGGCCCTCAACTCCTATCAAGAGTCAATAGGCATAACCAGTCACAGGCTTTTATTGAATGAAAGAGAAAAATGAGGAAGAGTAGACCTAGAACTATGCTTTTATCTGTCCCTATCACAGGCTGTGATAGAGCACAAAAACATAACACAGAACAGGTTTGCTGAAGAAAGGCAGAATGGGGGCAAAATAGGAGGCAGAATCCTGTGGCCCCTGTTCATTCCCCAAGTATTCCCTCTGAAACCAGAGCTATGTCAGGAATCTCAACTTTCAAAAACAAAGTCTTTTTCCTGCTTAAAAATGGCCTAATGGATTAAATTCAAACATAGGGGAAAAAAAATCCTGGACTGCATCTTTTAATGCCAAATGTCTGCTTGGAACAAATTTTTGTGGTTGCATATTAATCCTCTGAAAACAGCATAGAAATGTTGACAGCTGTAATAGTTATTCATATTGGTCCTTTATTTCCACAAAGCTTCTAAAATCTTGTATTTAATTATCTATGCCTAATTATCATGCAAAAAAAAAAAAAATCCCACCGACCAACTAAACAAAATCCCACCACTTCATTAATTTTCAAGATGATCCAGTGTGGATCCATCATACAGAAGATGACAGCTGTCTGTAACACCAACACGACCAATCTTTGGGTACAGAACTCCAAGCTCTTCATATGCAAAAACACAGGACTGGGTGAAAACCTTTTGGGTTCAGGGGTACTGGTGGCACAGAGACATCTTGTTCCACTGGGAACCAGCTGCTCCCAGTGAAAAGGGACTCTCATTGCTCTATTTCTGCCTTTGAAATCCTGCATATGATCTAATTCAGCACCCTGCTTTTACAGGTGTTGCCTACATCTCCCATAGAAGCTTGTGATGTATGAACCAGCCAAAAATACTGCTGAAAAAAACGGTTCAGCGAAATAAGGGATTCAAACACACAGCCTGCTTTCAATGTGAAAAACCCAATGCAAACCAATTTTAACCTTTACCTGGTGGGGTCAGATGGTATTTGGTTATCAGCAGGGCATTCTCCAAGGTTGCTGACAGTTCCCTTAAGAACAGCTGATTCAGGGTTCCTTTCTAGATGAGGCTTTGGTGTACATCACTTGAGCCATTAACATTTGCAACTTATCTATTATGTTGCCATTTAACTCCACTGCCTGGTAAAACACGGTATTTCTTTACTTATCATATGTGGCTTAAGGCTGAAAACAGGGACAGTGCTCAAGCTACCACGCCAGGCAGTTTAATAAAACAATGTGGAGGGCCAGGAGTCTTTTGTTTCTTATTATTGACCAGTTTCAAAGCACACCCAAAGGAGCAGGGAGCAGAGCTTGCAGGGAGGAGCTGCATCAGTGTCCATTAGTCATGGGACAGGAATTTCCAAGTTTCAGATGGAGTTGAGATGAGAAAGCAGGAGAAGCATGGAGTAGGGATACACCAAAAGCAGATTTTAACCGGAAACCAACTGGGATGCTAATAGAGAGTTTCATCAAACCAAATGAAACAGCTTCCAGCATAAACCCAATAATGATAAGATGTTGGGGTTTTTTTTCTGAACACAATACTTTAGATGTTAGAATTCCTAATTGTAGAGTGCAATAGAACATACACTGTTTTAACTTGTCTTTGTTAACACAGAGCACCTTGGGTAAAACAAAACCACACCAAAAATTAAGGAGCCCTTTCTTAATGAAATGGTAACTAAACTTTTCACAGAGGAATTTACCACAGAATAGTGCAATTGAAATCTGAAACATCTGCAGGAATATATTTGTTACTAAAACTGTTTTCTTCTTGTTTTCCTTTGTTATTTTAATACCACCAATATTCTACAATATCATGAAAGACACTTAGTATTTTTTTTCACTCCACTGAAAATTTTAAAATCTGTTTGGTTTTTTTGGTCTCATTTGATTTTTTTTTTTAGTTTCATACATTACCACAAAACAAAAACTTCTGGAACATGGCTTCTGTTGACAAACAAGCTAACAATGATGACATGATCTGAGAAGCAAGAAATCATATTAACAGAGAATTTTAGAAAACCAATTAAAAATTAGGAAGGTCATCAAAGAATACTGATTCTAAAAAATCATGACATTATTCTGATTCATAAGCCTAAATTCAGAATGATTAAAAGACCTTGGATTCAGCTATTCCAACAATGACAACTTATTCACAGAAATCATCATCAGGTGTTCAGGATTTCCCAGTTAAACATTCTCTCCTTTAATTTTAACTGTGTAGAAATGAAAAAAAGTGGACAGACTAATATCAGGCAAATTCTTTACTCTTCAAAGAGAAGTAATGTACTTCAGGAAAAATGTTCTGAATTTCACTTATTAATAACTGAGTATAACTGCTCAGGTGGCTAATTGTTGACAGTTCTGTTAAAATCTCTGTTCATTGAGCTGATGAGGTTAGAAACGTTAACACTCAAGTGGAAAAGAAAATAATTAACAATACTAAAAGGCTATTTGAAAGTGAAAGGGATATGTTCACCTGTATTAGTGGCTTCAGTTCTGGGGAGCAACTGGGCAAAAGCAAAGTTGAAGAGAAAGACTGGAGAAGGAATTAGATGAAGGAAAGTCTTCTCTTTGAAAAAAAACATGGATGAAAGGAACTTGAGAGTTTATTTTATAAAGGAGACTAACGATTAGGCTATATAAAAATAATAAATGGTGCAAGAAAAGATAACCAGGAATTTCTTTTTAGCTACTCCTACATTAGAAGTAAAATGAGACAATAAGGAGCTGGAAGACAAAAAAATTAAAGCAGATGAAAACTTGGATAAAACATGAATCCATGAAACTTCCTGCTGCAGATAAAAATTAGTACCAATTATGAGATGATGAGGAATCTAACACCATGGGAATTCTTCACAGCACAGATTTTAGCCCCTTATGCCACTACTTTTTCCCCTCCAAAGAAACAAAATCAAACCAAAGACTCAAAGAGAATATAAAGTGCCATGTTTCAGGGAGGAAAATCAATAATTAAAAAGAAATCTAAAACGTAGGCAGGTTATGTGAGAATTGTACTTTACAGATTTGGGATATTCTGTTTGAAACATCTGGCTTTGGCTACAGAGTCAGCCTTCTGGACTACATTCCTCTCAGCTATCATGGCAAGTTTAGCTTTTGCCTTTATATTGTGTGTATTTTACTTTTCTGTCTCCCTATCTGTTAGAGACACAGTCATAGCTTCCTGTGTTTATGGAATGTCTGCAAAAACCACTGGTTTTTTGGGCGGGGAAAACTGACCACAAATGCTGAATGTTCAGAGGTTTTCTCAAAATTCATCTGATGATTAAAACCAGGCTTTGGGAATAGAACTCTCTCTCTCTTCCTTCTCCAAAAGCAGTGTGCTGATATAAATGCATGCATTTTTAAAGGAAGATGAGTGGGGTGGAGGTTGTTTTGGTTTTTTTAATTGTTTGTTTGGGATTTTTGTTTGTTTGTTTTAATAAAGGAAAGATAGAGGAGCTTTTTTTTTTCCCCCTAGTAGCAAGAACTCGGATTGTGTCAACTTAGAACTTTGCAAGCTCTGTTTCATTTGTGTTTGGATCTCAGTTGGGCACCTTCTCCCACTGTGCACACACATACAAAGAATCTGCAGCATTTTCTGTGGAGAAAGAGAAATAGCAAACAAAAGCCCAAACACCCTCCCACTTTCCCCCAAATACTAACTCTTGCACCAGTTCTTTGAAAAAGAACCACCACACGGCTTGGGTCTCTCTCTTTCTTACAGTCTCTGACTAGAGAAGTGAGAATTGAGTCAAGTCTGGAACAGCATTTGCTGGAACCACAGTCCAACATTCTCAGCAGAAAAAAAGAAGAGCACCAGTGCTGCACTGATTCCCAGCCAGGGGATATCTCCTTGAAAACGGTGAGCTGGTGTTCACTACAGCAAGCTCTAGCAAGGCAATGCTCTCAGCCTTACTGTACAATGGGGCAGGTGAGGTGCAGAAAAGCAAACCCACTTACCTACTGCACGAAATCTCCTGAGAGAAGGGACTTACACTCAGATCTCCTAAATATGAAAATAGTGAAGCAGTTGCTGGAACAGCTCTTCTGGAAGTCCTATTCAGTCCTTACCTTGCTTTTATGACTTCCTTATTTAGTTGAGATCTTCACCCAGATATACAAAAACATAATGTAATATTGAAAAAATAATAATTCCTTTTTCCTTTGCACCTTTTTTTTGATGCACAAGCAAGAAAAAAACAAAAAAGAAGGAAAAAGGACAGAAGCCATTTTTCTCTGGGGACTTGACAATACAAAGCTCAGTACAGAACTGCTGTAGGATGAGTTCTGGTAAGACTGACTCCACCACCTTTGTTTCCTCATTACAACTGATCACATAACAAATCTCAGCTGGATACTCCCCACTGTATTCCCTTCTCATTGCAATGAAGATGTGCATTGGACTTTATGGTAGGGAACAGCACAAACAAGTAACTTTATAGGGACAAACATTCCCTCTCCTCCTTCTCAGAGGGTTTGCACATCTGAAACAGAGCTAAGAGTTGGCACTTGCCATTTTACAATTCAAGGACTGCACAATTTAACTCGGGAAGTCAAGAACATGTTCAAATGAAGCTGCAGAGCAATATTAGATACAAAGAATGTAGTTACTCACGCCGGACTTCAGCTAGGAGACAGGATTTATCAGCACTTGCAAAAAATAGTAGTTAGCTTATACTGTAAGAGATATTCGACAAGACATGAAACAGAAGTCTCTTAGAGCCCTCAGTAATGACACGCCAAGGAAGGAAGACATAGGACTTTGAGCTTCACATTTGCTGTTGGTTCCATTTTCAAACCATTGTTATTTCTGTCCTTGTTTCTAAAAAACCAGAAAAACATTAAAGGTGGAAGTGGTAGAGCATAATCAACAAAGCACAAAATCAGCAGCAACAGTAAAAACTCTGGAGCTGAAGCAGTCCAGCGCTGCTTCAATTGCTTGAAAACAGAAGAGGGCTTTAGCACATAGCTCTTACCCTGAGGGTGAAGCAACTTGTGTAGGGCCCTCCTGCTATTATGGTCCCATATACCTTTTAACAGTCTTGCAAAAAAGGTTGCAGAAGCCAAAAGTATAATTTGTTAGAATCTAGGGTGAAAGCAAACATGACTATCAAGGGGGAGGGGATTAAAAAAATTTTAAAATAGTTCCTTCTGTTTTTCAAGTACTGTTTTTTAAAAAGTAAGCTTTACTAAGCTCCAGATATTGCTCCCTTAGCAGACTGCCTGTGGAGACATTCACTAACCAAGGGTATTTTGGAGCAGCTGGTTTCCTTTAGTACTTGGGTATAAGAAATTGGTGTTTCTCCCTCCCTTTCCCACTGTGACTCTTTGAGCTAGTCTTAAGTGCCTTGGCCTTAAGTGCCTTGGCCTTAAGTGCCTTGGACTAATTCATTAGTCTAGCCAGGCCAGGCTCATTTCTCTGGCACCAGCATTCAAAAGCTCTGGTCAGCAGACAGATATTTGGGGGTAGGTTTCATGTGGCTTAATTTTGAAATAATGAGAGGAAAATTTAAAAAGAAAAGAAATAGAAAATAAGGTGGCAAACCTGTGGAGGTGGTGCCATCCATCCATCCATCCATCCATCCATCCATCCACACAGAGTGACTTGATCCCACACTTCACACTTTTGCAATCGTAGAGCCAATGTGGCAATGGACAGCAGTAAGGGCTATGATTCCTGCAATAAAAACCTGCAGATTTCCTTGGAGATGTGAAAAGAAACAACAGTCATGGAACAGTATTCATGTCATGCCAGTAGATGCAATGCTGTTTTTTTAAAAGGTAAGAGCCCAATACAACAATCCTACAACTGCAAAAGCCAGCAATTTACTACATTAACTTTATTTCCCATTTATAATTATGTGAAAGGATGAGACAGAACACATCCCAAAGATCACAGATACTCCACAACGGCCTTGCTAATTTACATGGAATATGTTCACATTCTGCAGTGATGGGAGCAGCATAGGCCTCTAATAACACCTTCTAGCCTTCATTCTTACTAACATATTTTTTTAGAACACAGGTATTCTTTCAAATACTTATGCTTCTGGAAAGCATAAGAAAAGAATAAGAAAATTATATCTTTAAAGTGATAAGCCTTCACAAGGGGAGAACATTAAAATAGTCAAAGATTATTCTTCTGGAACAATCATCAAGGGTAAGAGAGAGAAAGCACTAATGAAAGACACTAACGAAGAAGTGCAAGGAGACTGACTATAAGATGCATTCGAGGTGATAATTTTTTGAGAAACTTCAATGAGATTATTCCCAAAGGAAAACTGTCTGGTAAACAAAATTATTCACAATTAGATTGTCTTATTATAAGTTCCTGTTGAAAGAAACCAGTCCTGTAACACAATTAGCAATGAAAAGACAAGAATGACCCTCCCACCTGTGAACTAGAGGGCTCTACTGTGTGTGTCTCCCAAATACAAACCTGTTTCCTTTTGGTTGTTCTGTGGGTGATACCATCTTTTCGAGCAATACAATTAATTTCTTGAAATATCAATGGGATTTTGTGCCAAATAGCCTTTAGTAGCTGACGGTTTGAGCAATACAATATGAAAAATCATGAAGTCACAGTATGATAAAAACATAATCAGAACATTTCTCTTCACCAAATATTCAAGTGCAAAACTCTCTTCTGAGATTCAGAGATTTTTATGCCGTACTGTTGTCCTTAATGACAGAATTTAGTAGGCAGAATTAATTCTGACAATTTCTGATGATACTCAGGATATGTAAGTATAGTGCAGAGCAGAGAAAATGAAGAGTTCCTTGCTTTGATGTTGAGTGCAGTACTGTCAGCCACTGGGAGACATTACAGATAAGTCAAGTAGAAAAAAGATGACAGATAAAGGATACAACAAGGGAGAATTTTGTTAATACTCTGAAAGCACTAGGAGACCTTCAGGCATGGAGGTCTTTATACAATACCAGGTTGTTATATTCAAAGTGTAAGCTACAAGAAAGTGTATGTTCAAAATCCTGAAAGAATTGTTAAAAGTTTAACCTCTAGTGTCTTTTGACTATGGACTGTGTGATACAGTGTTTTAGGAAAACAAAAGCCAGTTCAGATCTTGGAAGTGGAAAAACTTGCATTGTCCTGAACCACACCAGCTAATAAACCTTGTTTCTCACCACCACTAATGTACGTGGAGGAGTGCAGCCTTCCTGTGGCCACGTTGCATCACTCTGTGTGGGTGCATCCTGTGCATGGGATGGGCTCAATTTCGAAAGAGGGAACGGGAGGTTTCGCACCCAGACGACAGCACAAAGTGAACAATGCCAGAGCTGGGACTCGCAGCTCACCCCAAGAGAATCCCCTGTTTTCACTGCATTGATTTCCCTCAAGCCAAACCCACACTTTGACATCACTTTTTAATACCAGTGGGTTGAGTAAAATGACTTAAGCATATGAATGCATGAGCTAGGTAATTAACACAGGTTTTGGGATGAATAGCAAATTATACGGCAAGGTACTTTTCCTCTAAGTATTGTGATCGAAATAGCTATAAATTAGATTTCATGTGAGCAAAAACAAGACAAAGACTTTGGACAAAATGCTTTACTTTCTTCCCCCTTTCCCCCCCTCCCCAAATCTAAAGTTAAGATTATAGAAGAAATAAATTAAAAAGCTGTAAAACAGCATCTCCTGTAGAAATGGCACAGCTAGATAAGAAAGATATATCTTGCCTCAGGCTCTTTCTTGCTTAAGACTCTCTAGAAATCCCAGCACTTGATGCAGTGATCCTGTGAGTTTCCCACAGCAGGCAGTGGGAATGACAAACATTCTTTTCAAGGCTATCCCCAGCAGTGGACCCCTCACACAGACTGCTAAAAATCCCTTAATCCCCTCCACTCAATGCTGACCTAAAGAAACAGAGGATCAAAACATAACCTCTGGAATGACCTTAGCTTGCTCTGTAACACCTCACCCAGGGTCAGGGATGTCAGAGAGCTCCCTACAGGCCCGTGCTGTTCTCTAAGGAATGTGCACTTTATCAGATCAACAAGAAAGCTTCTTTAGAAATATGTAACATATACATGAGGACTACTGGCCATCTTCCTCATGAGATCTACATGCAAAGCAGAAGGCAAAACTTATGTGTATCATCACATAATCAAGACACTGAAACAAAACCTGTACAAATCCAGAGCTGAAAAAGTAAAACACCTCAAGGCTTCAGCATCAACAGACTGATTGAATGTACTGCTCCCCATTTTTAAGTGTTAGAGACATGAAGTAAGGCCTAGAACACAACTGCAGACAACTCAGGACCACTGCTCTGACACATCCTGCTCTCTTCCAAGTATGAATAAATTTGCAGTGACTCAAGAACAAGAAGTCAGGGAATGCTAACCCAGACCCCGGAAAACTTTCAAGGCTAACAGAGCAACTCCCGTTTTTTTTAAACATAGTTTGGTGTCAGAAGAAATTTAAAAACAGGTCACCATGTCCACTGGACATACGGTTTCCATTGGCAGAGTAGAACATAGTACAGTCTACCTCCAAAAAACAACTTCTGGATGAGCTGACAGAACCCCAAAGGGAGCTGCTGCTTTAAACATTGTTGCTTCTGGAGATTTGGCAAGGTTCTGCAGGCTGGCCAGGCCTGCAGACCTGAAGTGTTTGATAAGATCAAAGTCCAGAAGAGTAAGGCAAAAAAAGTTCCAAGTGCTGTATCAACTAATCCCAAAACTCATCAATCTGAGACGAATTCTGGCTGCTGATCACGAGCCACTGGAATAAAGGTTCTTATGTTTCTTTTTCCTACCTGTTTATATGTTAGGCTGAATTTACTGGAAATCCGAAATTAAGATCACATTTGTATCCCAGCATTTATCACAAGTTACATTACTGGTTTCCTCAAGAGGCAGTTGCCACTAGATTCAACAGATGCTACTTTCTGCCCTGAGTCGTCCTGACTCTCAACAAACAGCAGAAATTAAAATCTTCCTGAGCAGCACTCAAAAGCCAGACCGTTTTGATGACAATCTAAGTTTAAAACCAGATGGCTTATTCCCCACTGACCATGTTTTAAAGAGCTGAGGGGCCTCAGAAATTATCAGGCCATTTCCTGGGATGCCTTGTTTGATTCAGAGAAAGGACACTGCCTCTCTGGCAGAGAGCAAGACTCTGGGCTATGCTGCCATCGTTCCCACAAACACATCTGAGCTAGCTTGGTAGTACTGTTGCTGTGGTGATACAAAGTTAACTCAAGACTACATCTTAGGTATTTAGCCAGCTTCTTAAATGGATTTTACAGCCCGTTTTGCCTTACCTATACTACTCCCAGTGTTAAAATAGCCTGTTAAAGGACAAAAGTATAAAACCTTCAGTCAGCGTCTTCCATTCTAATTATATTTTCTGCTCTAGTATAGTCTCTGAAAGGAAATGTCTCCAAGAAAGCCATTTTCTAGGGATTTTCTCTCTAAAATATAAAAAGCAGAGATGGAGAAGCAGAATCATGTTTAAAGCAGCTTAAAAGGAAATGCTGGGATCCCCAGAGGGGCTGAGAAACATGTGGGTTTGGGATGAAAAGAACCAAGCCAAGAGCTAGCTGGCTACTTCCAGTTTTCACACCATAAATTGTTACATTCCTTAATGTTCAGTCATCTTTCACATGTAGAAAGAAAATGGATGCAGTAGGATGTAGCAGACAAGATAAAACTTAGTCAAGGCACACAGTGTCAGGGACCTTTCGGACTTCCTCGTAATGCAAAGAGCTGGCACAAGGCCCAGCATCTCTGTAAATCAATACAGCTGTTTATTTAAACCAAATGGCTGGCAACCATATCAAGCTTTGATTGTTGTAGACATTTCCAAAAGGAAATGAATAACATTTCAGGAGATGACAGCAAACCCATGTAAGAACAAAAGAATTCTTTCCAACTAAGTTTTATTCATTACAGGGCATGCTTTCAGTTCACTGCTTGAAGACAAATAATAGGCAGTACCCTGTATTATCAGAATCATCGTAAAACCCAACAGACAACCAGACAGATATTTCTCCTCAAGTGTTCCTGACTGCAGAAAGTTCCTAAATATATTTGTAGTCATGAATGACAAGGCTTTAAGCTTCTTGGTAATGTGTGAGAATCCAATCCCTAGATTTAACTGCCAAGAACGTTAAAGACTGGCATGGACATGTGCAGTGACATCCAATCCACTGGGTGAGAAGCCAGACTTGGCATGACTCTGGCCCCAGGTTCTGTCTGCGTAGAGGGACAACTGCAACACTAATTTTCTGCAATGTGATATCTTGCTCTAATCCATTTTTTCCCTTTGGAGCCATGGCAGCAGATACATAAATCTCTTGCTTAGAAAAAGGTAGGAAAAAACCATCAGAAAAGGAGAATTTGCATCTTTTCACTTCCCCTCCCACCCTATCCTGGATCACACAGATGTTGGTGGCTTTTGTTTGTTTTCATTTTTACAGAGATTGCTTTTGCACAGGTGCTCCCTTTCTATCTATTTTCAAGTTTGTTATCCTTGTTTTTTTAATAACCTCTTGAGAGATGAAAACAGATACTCTTAAAAAAAGCTACAACCTTTGACACTTTTAAGCTATGTTGTCACACGTCATTGGAAAGATGACAGGGCAAGATAAATTTGACAACTTCAAGTGAGCACTGGGAACATGAGACTAAAGTCTCTTCTTTTTACACGGAGTAAGAAAACTGCTTGACTGTGGGTGAGACTCACAGTTGGTGCAAGAGGATGACACAGACATCACTTTGGCCCATTATCAGTAAAATAACATGAACCTCTCCTCCAACATTTGTAATTAGGCACTGGGGGATTTCTGGTTTGAGCAGCACTGAAAGATCAAGACTGAGAAAGTGGTAGATTGTAAAGCAAGTGTAAATTATATTTCAGCCTGAATTTTGTCATAGCTGTTGCAGAAGTCACAGATTCCACCATATTCATATATTTAAAAAAAAAAATCTGTAGTTCCTGACACACAGGATGCTTTGTCTATGAATATGGTTTCAGAACTGACAGATTTTCACAAGAGGCCTCCTGAGTTGAAAGCAGGCAACTTCAGGAAGTCACGAACAACTACTACAATAGCAAAGGCTGTAGAGCCATGATTCCTTTCACACAATGCCCACTTGGTTAAGAACCATGTGGACCATCTTGCTACTTCTGGTTTTGCAGAGAAATAAAACCTATGTGGCTGAGGATTGCTGACTGCTAAAAGATGGTAAAAAAAAAGCTCCTTGTCCCCGTGTAGTGGAGAACTGTAGGGCATAAGAGCCAACAGGCAGCATGAGTAAGTTCGGTGTTTAGTAGTTCTGTCATTCACTCCTACTCTTTCACACATTGCTAGAGCCTCTTGGATGCAGTGATGATCCTAAAATTGGTCCTTCAATTCTCAGTAAGAGATAGCTACACCTTAGACACAACTCAGAAACTCACAGTGAGAGGTGCCAGAGAAACAGAAATTTGTTCTGCATTTTTTTCTATTAGTGTGACGTTATTGGTAGAAATTTTGGACACAGTCTCTGTCATTTTAAGCCTGACTATAGCCATGACAATGTAAAAGAGAAGGAGCAGTGAAGACTTTGCTCCAGCTGGCAGCCTGCAGGACTGTCCAACCCGGCCCCTTCCCGTGCAGGAGCTCCTCCATCCGTACTGATGGATGTACACCCTATTGCACCTGTGCACAGAGGAGAACGTCGAGCATCAATCACTGGCTCACACAGGCTGCAAGTGAGGCCTGACTTCCATCATTAAGTGATTGTTCTGCCCTACATAACACATAGTTGGCAAACATATGCACTCCATACCACAAACAATCCTATGTTACATTTTGTCTTCTCCTCTAATGCTTCAGTCATGGATTAATCTTTGTTTCAAGAAAAGAAGATGGAACAGGAAGTAAGTCCTATATTGCTTCAAGCACTACCTGAGTTTGGACTCAAAAATGCAGCACATACTTAAGTAAAGTCAAAGCTATATCAACAAACAAAAAGAAATTACAATATTAAGTCACTAAGAAAAGAGATTCAGAATCTGATTTCAGATACCACTGCATCAGTCTGGAAATAAGTGAAACTGCTCCCTTACTTGGCTCAAAATGATAGTAATGCTAGTCAACATAAACCTTGTCAAGCTCCATAATAGAGAATGCAATACCTTCCCTGCCCAATACAGTAATGCATAATTAAGTACAATAATGCATAATTAGGTCTGGTATTAGGGGCAGGAAAGGAGTCTATACCTCTTCTCAGGCAGAAGTTATGTCCTGAAGAATCTAACTGCTGCTTTCAGAAGTCTACTCCCTCAGGAAAAATGTGCTTGTTCTGGTCTTTGGTAGGGCTGTTGCAATACTCCTAACCCTGTAATCAATGGTAAAGTACAGAGGTAGCCTTGCTGTTGGTCTGAATATACGGACTTCATGATATTGTACACATGATCAAGCACATGCAAAAAACTGCTTCTCAACAGCTTAAGAAGTACTTATGATCAGCAAGAACAGAAACTATATATATGGTTATCAGGAATACTGAGTGATCTTAGACACTAAAACACTGAGTAGGTGTTCTTTTTCAACTCTTCTTCTGACACTGGTTTTCAGAATACACATAACACCTACCACAGAAAGGCACATCTACTGCACCTAGTGACAGGTGTACTGTCTGCAACTCACACTACTCCAACCACTTCAGCCTCTGAAGTCCAAATCTCAGGATCTGACTAGCATGGTCAAAACCATACTGTGATCACCACTAACAGCATAAGGATAATTCATGGATGAATGACATGGTTTAGTGTTTAAACAGTGCAGGGGGACACACGGCAGGAAATGTGTTACCTGCTCATCTTCACATCAAAGCAAGCAGGTTGCTTCCATTCAAACAAACAGGAGAGAAAGAGACCTGACACATTTTAAATACTCATTCTAAAAAAGGATCATAGGAAATTTTAGCCTGAGTCTTCCAAAATCCAGGTCTAGAAGCAGCACAAGTATATCCATCTTGCTGTACATGTGTGTCTTACACTCAAGTTTCTCTTGATGTTCATGCTGAGGATATGTTGTGATCCCTGCAAGATATATCATAAGGATTGTTACAACAATAAGAGCAGAGAAGACTCTTAGTTCAATTCAAATACTTTTTCAATGAAAACAAGCTCATTCTTACATCTATTGGGCAGCTGAAGTTAAGTACAGGAGCCAAGAGCGAAAGGACACTATTGGCTTTTTAACTGAGCAAAATGCTTCAGGGTTTGGCAAGCCCTCTGTTCCCATTTCTATCACACCTTTGTGTGCTTCCTCAGTCTTTCATCACTTCAAAGCTGAGTGCCAACAGTTACAATGTGAAATTCAGAAGTGGACGAACATGGGAATTCAGAGGCATGAGCTGTGCACAGCTGGGCCCCTTCTTCTTTTCCCAGGCAAAAAAACCCCCAGCATTTTCAAAGGCAACAGGTGGAAACCTGGTTTTCGACAGGACAACTTTTTCATATACTATGGAACACGTGGAAGACTTGCAATGGGCTACAATGCTGCTCTGCCTCCAGGAAATTCCACCAGGGCTGAATAGCACACTGTTTGGAGGAGAGGAGGGAAGGAGAAAAAAGAGAACAGAGAAAGAGAAAAAAATGAAATAAAAGAACAGGAGTTGGCTCAGCAAAATATTATTTCTGGATTCTACACTAACAGATGCATTAAAACTGCACAGCTTGCAGAGCAGAAGTACCGGGTACATGAACATCCATATATACTCTCTAGCTTGAGACAATCTGTGGGAATTGTACAGAAATTGTGAAGATTGATCTTGAAAAAACAGAAAACCAGCTCATGTCACACACAGTATACAAAATAACAGTATCTGATGTTACCATTTATGTGGAAGGTTGCTAAATTTTCTAAACTTTAATAAGAAATAATTAGGTGGAAGATTAATTGTAATTATGAACAGCACACCTCCATGCTTTTGAAATGAGTATTTCTCAACAGGAAGACTTTCAAATCTGGAGTTAGTTCTTGCACTGGCAATTGTGCTTTCTTTTTTTATTTCCTGTAGCTGAAAAAAGAAAGCAGACTTCTGTGGCCCAGGGCATTTCTACTCTCAATTGCCACATAGTCTTGTGTTAGGGCAATGTTTCTTGCAAAATATTGATTTTCTTTTGCTTAAATTATTAAACAATTTCATTGTGGTTTTTTTAAAAAAAACCCTGTTGATTTAAAAAAAAAATAAATAAAAAAATCCCCCAAACCACCACTGTTTATAATCCACTATCCCTTTATCTCCTACCCAACCCCTTTTACACAGGCCTACTTCCTAGGCCATTTACTTGTAGCTCCCCTCATAAACCCAAGAAAGAAAGAATCATGTTGAGCTAATGATCAACTAAGACTGATGCTTGTCCCCCAAACTCTAACATTTGATCAACAATAGTACAAGTGGTTGTATGGTTGCCCAGCTGGTAATAATGAAAGAAAAACCCAGCTTAAGATTCTGTCACACCCAGCCCATTCCTGAATGTATTTTGCAAGAACAAAGCAGTTCTCTGCAGTGCAACATAGCTCAAAAGATATTTTGGATCTCAGAGAAACAACTGTGGAAAGACACTGTGACTTCTACTGTCTTTTGACAGCTGTTGTACTGAGATCTGCAAACTTACCTCGGTGCTTTGGCATCAGGGCCATAATGTTTGGTGGTGGTTTGTCATTACTTCCAACGTTATCTCATTTATCTTTCTAGATGAAATCTGCTACTTTTTCACCAACATATCTAACTCAGTCTTCACACAAACACACATGGTACTTGGACGTGTCAAAGTCAAAGAGAGAGAACAGAACTGTTTATATTTGTTGGCATTACCTACATTCACCTGCTTTAGGCTCTCCGATATAGGCAGCCACAAGAATAAAAGTTAAGTGTCTGGAAATGGAGCAGTAAATTCCATACTAATTCATTTGAAAGGAAAGGACACAGGCAGCTTAGTCACATGTGTATTGTTATCTACTTATTCACAGGTGAAATAATTGGATAGTTTTTTGGCTGTACATCCATCTGGTCACTGTTAGAGAGCAATAAAGACAAATACCAGCAAATGGCAGGGAATTACAGGATTTGGTAGCACATGTCGATAAATTTTAGAACTTGTGGACACAGCAGCAATACAGGTGATGCTGATGAAAGCTTTTCCTACCACTTTATAATCATTCCAAGCACTTCTGGTTATTGCAGATCTAAACTACAATGCCTACATAGAGAAAAGATCCCTCATGTGTAATGACATTCTGTCCCTTAGTCTTCTCTGACTGGATATAATACTATCATCCTTCTAGTCTTTGCAAAATTGTAAGCAAATGTCTGTAAAGAAGTCTTTTGTGTAAAACAACCTGCTGAATTTATCATATTGATCATTCCAGAAAGTGGACTTAATTTCTTAGGGACACGCCAGCACAGGAAGGATGCGGACTTGGAGCTAGTACAGAGGAGGGCCACAAAAATGATCAGAGGACTGAAACACCTTTCCTGTGAGGCAAGCTGAGGTTGTTCAGCCCGGAGAAGAAAAGGCTCCAGGAAGACCTTATTGCTGCCTTTCAGTACTTAAAAGGGGGTTATTTTGAGCAGGGCCTGTTGCAATAGGCAAGGGGTAATGGTTTTAAAGAAGATAGATTTAGACTACACATAAGGTAGGAATTTTTTACAATGAAGGTGATGAAACACTGGAATGCGTTGCCCAGGGAGGTTGTAGATGCTCCATCCCTGGAAACACTCAAGGTCAGGTTGGACAGGGCTCTGAGCAAACTAGATCTAACTGGATATGTCCCTGCTCATTGCAGGAGGGTTAGACTATATGACCTTTAAAGGTCCCTTCTGAACCAAACTATTCAATGATTCTATGCTAAAAATTTGGAGCTTAAAATGTTGTGGCAGCAGACATATAATAAACTAAAGGAAGTACCTGACAGGTTCTCTGCTGAGGTGGTATCCAAGTTATCTTGATAAAAGCTGGAGGGAAGACACAATGGGTAAAAGGTGTAAGTCTATTGTGTTCCTCTTTTCCTGGACACATCGACCTTCTCTTCAGAGGTAGGGGTGACCCCGGACAGGCCTTTTGTTTCTGACAGAACAGTCACATTGGCTGGCACTCCATGTATGGAACTTGGAGTCTCCCAAGCTGAACACATGAGCTATCACAATCCAAACTCAGGAGCTAACACTTTCTGGCTGGGGCAACAGCTGACTAACAATGTTTTGCGGGTTGGGCACAGAGAGAGACTTAGACCACAGTCTTACTGACAAGTTTCATTTGGGCAGTTTTTGAGTTTACTGCTGGTAAATACACATAAAAAGAATATGCTGTGGAAAATTTCTGCCAAGTTGCTGTCCACTTGGGTAAAACCAGAGCCACTGCAATAAAACCTGAAGTTGGAGCAGGCAATGCATGCTCCAGTTTGAAAGTGAAGTGAATTTTTTCCTTCATCCTTTCAGCCCAGTCATACCACAGGCATTTACTTTAACAAGCAGTTTGAGATATGCATTTAAAACACTGATTCGCCTCAATAAAAAATTCTGGGATCAAGGCTACTTGTTTAATATTGAGAATGACTCATTGTACCTTAAATGTTTGACCTGTCAAGGCATTATTTACTACAGATTTGTAACTAGTAAAACTACATAAATATATACATCAATTATAAAAGTGTTTGCTGTGTAAATGCAGGGAGGGGTCTCAGATTTCCAGTAATTCCCCTTCACCCAGTTTTACATGCTCATCAGGTCTTTATTATTACAGCTCCAGGGATTCCTCACATCCAAGCCCTGATAACAAGAGGATGGGTTAGTGATGAGACCAAAGGGAAGTGGAGGCCAGTGTTCCAACATGCTTCTTTGCTTGGGGCTAATGTTCTCAAGACTTGGTATCAGTTCAATTAAGTTTTTAAACAGTATAGCTTTCAGCTAACTCACACATAGGTACCAGCATGCTTCTGATTCCCCTCCAGAAAGCTCTTCTACAATCTGCCTGCTGGTCACAAATGCATTAAATGACAAGCAGCATTTTTATCTCCTCTGATGCTCTTTTTTCATGTTACTAGAGAACTCTAAGTCTAGGAAGCGGACACTACATGTGCATCATTTGGAAATTGCTCTTTTCTAATGGTTTGCTAGACCTTCAGCTTAGTTCTAAACACAATCGTTTCCAAGGGTGATCAGTATTTGCCATAGGCTCTGTCAGCGTAGTATGGCAGGGATCCTGCTCTGGAAGCAGTCATGCATTTTACTCCTAGGGAAGATCTCCAGGTGTCAGGACTACACATAACAGTAGTAAGCTTCCAGACAAAGACGTTCCCCTCTGTTATCAATCTGTTCATAGAAGGCCAGGATCAACCTGAAATAATTTGCCTTGGTAGTCTGGATATGTTTGCACAATGCCTATTTACATTTCACCTGGCTCATACCAACACAATGAGCTACTTTCTTTCATTATCACTGAATACATTACCAAGCTTGAAAGAATGCAGCTGTTAGAGATCAAGGAGGATCCCATAGCACTCCTTTGTTGAGAGCAATAAATTTTCCTCTGCAAAGCACCTGTACCTTTTTAAACCTCAAAACCCAGAGCCAGCCTGAATCGAGATAGGAAAAAGGGGATGTGCAACATGAAACCACTACAATTAGGCAATAGCAAACACCATTCTCACAGGCCTGTGAACTGGAAGGCTGACATTCATTCTACTTGCCAACTCAGCTTCTTAGCTTGCTTCCACAAAACCTAAAGCTGATCTGCCAAAACCTTCTGTAAGGGTTATGTCACCCTCATCCACACATCATCTGTTTCCCATAATAAGCTTACGAAATACCAAGAATATCTGTAAAGGAAAGTACTTAGTGCAAGCAATTAATGAAAATACAGGTGCTAGACAAAGTTAGCACCCGTATTTTAAAGTTAGTGAGTTAGTGAGTTATGAATGCAATCTGCTTTGTAATAAGTTCTCTCCATTAACAGGCGTCTTACAGTTTACTTGGTCTTCAATATATTTAAAAGGTTTGTCATCCAAAAATCTTTAGTGGAGGCTAACATAACACTCTGTGACAGGTTTTTAACAAACAGTTGTTCGTGATGAAGTCAGACAGCACAGTTAACTCCTGAGCCTTTCTGTACCTGGGGGAAGACACAATATATGACACAGCATCTACTGTATCTGGCACTGAACTGGGCTGCTGAAGATTTGGACTCTTTTCCTTACTTGACTGCATGCTCACATCAGTTCTTTTGATTATTAAATAAGTTAAGTTTACTGCTGTTTGCATAAGCTCCTTGAGGCAAACCCTCTCTACTCAGTGCTTCTACAGCCCTGAAGTAAAGGGTTCTTGGTAGCTGATTCGTCTGCAGGTAACTGCAACAAAAGTAACATGGAGATCTTGCGAAAACAAACAAGCCAAGACTTGGAGGGTGTGGTTCTTCCTCTCATCTGTTTTTGAATGACTTCACATACCTGAAGGACAGATTCAGTGACGGATATACATTGTAAGGCTTTCCAAAGAATGGAAGAAAGTGAACTCCGTTCTGATTTTCTAGATTTTGAACTAGCTAGGTACATGCACCCCTCCCTTCTACACTAGTCTCATGACAGATTTGTTTGGTTAAAAAAGCCCAGATACTGCAAAACATAGAAATAATTTGTGTGAACCTATGCTATAAGCCCACTAAATAAGAGTTGACTGGATACATAGAGAAGTAATTGCATGAGATTGCAGGGATGTTGCTGATCCTCCTAAACCATAAATCAAACTTTCTCACAGACATGAACATTCTTATATCCTAATTTCTACACTTTCATAGAAATAATAAATTGAAGTTGAGTTTCTTTCCAGATTTTGAATTTACGTGACCCTTCCAATTTTCTTTGCCATACATATACACACAGTAATTTAAACAAACAACTTTCCCCTACCCTTGCTTAATCTGAGATTCTTACTCGTGTTACTGTAGGAGCCAGTTCTTGCATTGGTCTAGAAGTTGGGTCTCACTGTAAATCACCCTGTAACGCATGGCCCATGCTCAAACTGAGCAGGCTGGCAGACCTGGTACAATAGGGAGAAACAGTCTATGCTTCAGCTCTGCTTTTAATTGCTTACTAGGCACAACAGACTGTGAATCACTCAATACAGGTTTATTACATACTGGAGAAGCAGGAATGTTGCGCTGCTATTTCCACTGACTCTGAATGGAACCTAGACACAAAACTGGCAGCCCAGAAACAAGCAGATTACATGTTTCCACGCCAGAGAGGGGACCTCTGACAAATTCACAGCATGCAAGTGCGTTATTCAACATCTCAATTTATTTCCTTCACTGTAATTGTTTAGAAGTCTTCAGTCATGGGAATTCTGCTATTTGTCATGGCAGGCATGAAAGATATTAAACAAAGTAATCAACCGAATGAGCTCAGAAATACAGGTTGCTTTATTATATCAGAACCACATACTGCAGTTCTTACCTCTTGCAGTAACAACAAAAGTTTATCTGGGAACATTGTGGAACACTAGTGGAGATTACCTTTCAAAATTTCTTGGACAGACATTTGGTAGTGTGTTTCAGTTTGTTATATTTATTGTTTTAATTTGCTATTCAGTTATTTGGTTTGGTTTGTTGTGTTTTGGTTTTTAATACAAGGTGCTCTGAGGTGAGAAGGAAACTCACATTAAGCTCCTTAAATTCTTTCTGATTCTGGCTTGCAGGCTGAAAAGAACATTTTATCTGGCTTCATTTTGCTGGTCTTGAAAGCTCTTTAAGCAGTGTATCTACCACAATAGAACAAAGTGACAGAAATTTCATAGCTCCAGCTCATCTTCTGTTAGGAAAGGGAGTCTCAAAACTATCTCTGATATTGTAGGATCATCAAATTTACCATAACTGGCTCCGACCTTTGACCTCATCAGCTACTCAGAAATTCCTGTCTGGACACTTTCCGTCTGGTTTTCATGCATGCGTACAACTTGGTTTCCGTTCAGAACAACACAGAATGCAACTCTCTTATTTCTGATTAGTCAGAGAGCTGCCTGCATGTTCACAAAATAAAAAAACCACCAAGTACAAGCAATGCTACAGCTATTTAGTCTTTAACATGCTTTCATCACTCTTAATCTGCAGCTATACTGTTTTTAGTTCACCCCACTGTGAGATTTAGAAACATTTATTTCCTTTGGCATTGTTTGTTTAAGGATTGTCACTCTCTGCAATTCATAAATGCCGTATCAAATTTCTTTTGCTTCTAGCTTGCCCCTAGGCATTGAAATTTGCTCCCGAAACTTTTGGAGAGGGACATTCCCCTAAAGTCACTTAAGCCCAGGAAGAGTTTAATTTATCCCTTCTCATGTTACCCACCTCAGAGAGCTTGTTCATATGGCACTGCTCTAAAGCCCCTACTCCACATGGCCTCTTACATTTGGCTGCTGGAGGACCCTGTGGAGGCTTCTGCTCCCACTGACTTTCACGCTTTTCTGGAGTAGGCATTTAGAAAAATTTATTTTCTCACTCTTTATCTTGTTTCATCAGCCCTGGAACCAACTTTTTTCTGGATATTTAAAAAGCTGATGTTTGCTTTTGCATGACATTCCAATGCAGAGTCATGTGAGTCATGTTTCATGAGAATGAAAAATTCTTTCAAAATTCAATGCACATAGCAAAATAAAGAGCACTGCACTGAAGTATTCTGGATGAACTGTTAGTAATATTGAACTATTGAAATTAATTGTGTTGATATTTCTTGTTTCAGAACTAGCATTCTGCACCAGAGGTTAATGAAATAAACAACCTAAAAAAATTGAGATTGAACAAAGTGTATCAATATATTCATAAATATCATTCATCCTCTTCTCCTTCTGTCCCAGAGACATAGATGTAAGTGCATCTTCATATTTCAGATGATAAATAGAGGATCACAAACATATGGAAAAAATGTATTGCCACTTCAACTACCTCTCAGCAGATGCAGGTATACAATTTTCCATTCAGCTGTGTTTCAGACATCCTCCTCGGAACATCACACTTGTTTTCTAACTGGTCCATGGGTATGTTTCTTTGCTTCATTAGATGCTCCAACATCTAAATTTTGAACTAATCTGGAGCACAAATTGCCTCTGAGTTACTCAGTCCTGATGAGGTTTTCTTAGCATGATTACAACAGCAGTTCAGGAACCAAAATGTCAAAGCATATGGAAGACTTACTTCTAGGGAAGGAAGTTACTAGACCAGAATGATAAACATATCTGGTTGCATTCCAGAACATGAAGCTATTTTGCTGCTGAACACTGGGGATACATTGAAAACAACTTGACTTGAAAAAATCCTGTTTTCAAAGCTGAAAAAAATGCAGGGGCAAAGTCTGGTAGATTCTGTAAAACTTTAAAATCCATCATGACATGCAACTTTCTGCATCTTCTTTAGGAGAAAGGCAAGAATGGAGAATGCTTTAAACTTTGTTCAAGTTATCTCTGTGTTTTAAGCCTTTTAAACTGCATTGGTGCAGAAGCTGTAAAAAGGCGTAATTTCTTGTGGGAACATGTGCCCGCATCATGTTGACACCAGCAGATATAAATAGCTGTGAGCTGTACCAATAGCTATTTTCAGAATGGATAGAGTCAGGCACAGTGGTATTAACTAATGAGAGCAGGAAAGGGAGGCAGCATAATGAGATTAAATGAAACATGAGAAATCCTCCACGTAAGAAAGACTGGACAATGTCTTGTAAGGAAAAGCTAACCCATGCAATTTCTCCAAGTGAGGTAAGATCAACAACTCTGTCTGGAATCCCAGATCTGACATCATCAGCTCTTTAAGTCACAGTGAGTTGAGAGAAATGAAAATTCTGGCAACGCTTTGATGACATCACTGAGTAGGGCCTCCTCTTGTGACCTGCCTTCCTTAGAGGTTATAGAGGGTTCACATCCCTCTATAGGATGTGAAGAATGGAAGAATGAATATGGAAGCATGCTACCTTCCTATTCATGTTCTACATTTTTGTTTTCTCCCTTGAGAGCTGGCATATATAACTACTCCTGCTCGATGTGATACTGAAACCAACTCCCAAGCAGATGTGCAATAGGAGTTAGTATAAAGGCTGAAACGTCAAGAGGAGGCCTTGAGCACCTTCCTCACATTTCCCCTACTTCCTGTTTTCCTTTAGACTAGCAATGCCTGATTGATGGCTCTGCACCTCCTAGTCAGAACTTGGGAGCACACAGAAGCAAAAGGTCCTGATAGCCGAAAGTTAACTGAATGTGGAACTTTCAGTGAATTCCTGAAGATTTATGCTCTTCCTGAGACAAAGCAGGCTACTTGTTCAAACTACTCAACTCAAATGCCCAGAAAACAAAAGGAACTTGTGCACTCCAAGAATGGCCAGGAAACAGGTGTGAACTGGGAATATCTGTGATGGTCCAGAGAAAACAGTTCAGTATGTACCCACAAGGGAGAACCAGAAAAAATCCTGCAGGACACCAAAAATTAGTATTCTGGTACTATTTACACGGCATAGTCTTTACTCAAGTAACATGTCCTGCTTCCCCATGTTTCCTTCTCTATTATTGTTTACTGTCTACGTATTACAGAGGTCAATGACTTGATGCTGTTTGTGCTGATAAATAAATTACAGGAGGTTCCTCTCTGATGACCCAGAGTGTACACGGTAACAATGTTATGCCACACTTCAGGAATATACAGAGTCACTGAAAAAACCTGTAAGTGAGGCTGAAGTCGTTCTATCCCTTGGGTTACACACTATCCTAGGCTATTCTGCTGTACCAAGGGTTCCTTTCACAGAAGTAAAGGAAAAGCAGAATAGCACTTACCATCACCTGGCCAAACTTACAGTTCAGTCATGGAAATCAGAAGCTTTATTCCACTCTAATACTCAGTAGAGGATATTCTATTCTCTACCATATTCTATGGCAATGGTCTAGCAAAGTTCTTCTCTGTTCCCTCATGGCCACACAGCTGAGCTCAGGGAACCCTCTCTTACTTGTACATTCAGCCATAACTTTGAAAGATACACCAAGGAGGCCATTCAAAATGTGTTCCACCCAGGGCAGGAAAAAGGAAAATCCTAACTACCAACCATTTCCTAACTCTTTCCTCGGGGTCTACTTCCAAACCTCATATTTCAATATAAGATACGCCAGTTCAGAGGGCAGAGCACCAAATTCCCTCGTCTGCCCTTCCTGCCTAAGGAGCAGGAAGGAAAGGGGAACACCCTTCTCCTGATAACCTCGGCCCCAGTGGCTGCTTGCTTGGCCAACACCTTTAACTTTGCTGTAACACGACCCAGAGCACAACGGCTATGCCCTGTACAGTCCCTGGCTCAAGTTCTGAGTACAAAAACGAACACATGAACACCACCTAGGAGTTTTTGCTTAATCATTCAGCTATGCAGACACAGGATCCTTACAAGCAAACCACTCTGGACAGAGAAGAAAGAGAATACTTAATACTCTTTTCTAAAAACACAGCTAGAGATGTTTCCTCTAGAAAAATGAGCATTCTTGTCTCAAGAATATTCTCTCTTGGAATATAGTAATTTTTAGTTTTTGAATGAATATGTGTGGTCAAGCTATAGTTTTCAAAGGAAACCTGATCCAGTAAAAGCTAGGAAAAATATGAAGTATAATCTAAGAACTTTTTCCAAAGCAAAAGCTAGATCAAAAGAGAGATCCTCCAGGACAGAAAGAGCAGCTCAATTGAAGCAGCTCAATTTGATTCACTATGTATAAACTAAACAAGAAATCCCTGGAAGGGAACTTGGGAGACCTGCTTTGCTGGCTCCAGTTTCACATGGCTAGCATGCCTCCTGCTTTGTTGACATTTCATATACAATAATGCATTTGAGAAGCAAATGAAATTGTGCCTGATGAAAAAAAGGAAGAAGTGAGAGAACTGCTTAGTGAAAAGAAAGGATGAAAGAGTTCATTTACTCTCTTACACGGCTGTGAAGAAATTCCAGTATCATTACTAGCTTAATTTACAGGTAATCTCAATATATGATCCAAAACAAACAATAAGCAAAAAAAAAAATGGATTCCAACAAAACACCTTGAAAACAACTGAAGTTCTTACAGCTGAAGTACAAAAGTGTCTCTAGAATTTGAGGTTTAGTTTATGAGTTTATTGCCATGCTAAGATATGCCTCCTGAAAAGAGGACAGACCTGTTACACCCCCAGTGAGAGGATTTAGAAGGACATTAGTAATGATTCAAATAGAGACCTGTCATGAACTATGCACACACAGAAGCAGCTCATCTAACACTGACACACCTTAAGAAAAATCTGTTCTGTGATTCACAGATGAACTATGATGCAACCTGCTCCCAAGTGGTAATGAGTGTCTCAGGCACACTGCACAAAAAGAAAGTCTTGTATCTTGTTCCACTGTCATTTTTTTGATTCACCATGGTTTAGAATGGTAGTCTTGGAACAGCCTGAGGGCCCAAGAACTGGCTCTTATATATGATGCTCTATGACAGGCTTTCTAGGATTTACAAGAATTTTGTCTTGTTTATCTGAGGAAATCAACTGGAATAGCTACATGAAAAGGGTAGTACCCTGCACAGACATTAAAATAATTCAAATATCTTATCCTAGGATCCAAAGGACAGGAAAAGTATCAGTCCAACAAGGAAGGCCCAGAGGAGGCTAACCAAGCATGAAGAATTGGCAGCAAGGGGGCTAATAATTTTTCACTGTGTAGTTTCACCCAACAGTTTTCACTTTAGATTCTTTTTTCAGGAAATCTGATTACACATACCATACCTCCTCTATAAGTGCCAGCAACTCAAGTTGCTTGCATGATTTCCAAAAGCCTGCCCATTTATCCTCAAATTCCACAACACAGAATTGATGTGGTATTAAGCAGACTTTCCTGATAGCACTTAAAATTCTCTTTGATGCAGAGCATATCTTGCTGCTTATATCTGAACAACATTTTCTAATTTCACTAATCCACATGACTGCATTTTTTTTCCATCCATTTGTTATTTTGATCTATGCAAGGAGTAATTGGACAAGTGAACAGAGTAAACAAAAGCATACGCCTGTCCCGATTTAAAGGCACCGCTGCGTTCAGCATATTTGCATTTTCTTTCTTCACCTCTTTAGCATTCTAATAAATCGTTAACAATTGGTCTTCTACCTGTAGGCCTAAATCAAGGCTGTGAAAAGAAATATTTGGGAAATACGGATCCATTTCAGGTCCATCTCTGTCCACGTCTTACTTTTCAGATGTGTCACAGATGTTAGGTATGACCTTCTAGGCTCCCCTCTTCCCTCAGTGAGGGGCCTCTGAAGCTGGTGATGTACATGTACAGCAGCCAGGTCACTACACTGAGAAGAGACACCACCACCAGCACTCACACCTCACTGCAGAGCTGTGTGCTTTTAACCAGTCCACTGTTGTAGGGTGATTCAATGCCTAGTCAGGCAACAATGCTGTTTAGCTTGGTAATTTTTCTGCCTCCAGCTGGTAACCTTATAGCCATACTATTCACTCCTCTTTCCTTGTGATGTTTATCACCTGCCATTGCTTGGAGAAATAAACCACACTCCCCACAGGCTGAGGAAAACAGATCCTAAATCACTTCTCCTTGCTGGTAATTTTTGAAGATGCTGCTTACCGTAGAACAATATGTACCAGTGTGCTGTGCACAGCACCAAATCTCAACCACTGACAATGAAGAAAAAAGGATATCTTGTTATTTTATCATTTTCTTTGAATTTGAGGTATGTCAGAACTCAAAAAAGGGCTTCCTTCCTAGGAGAAAAAAATCAAGTGAGTTGCCTGACAGCAGATCCTGATTCCATGCTGCCCTTCCTCAACAAATAAACTCCCAAGTTTACAGGCACACTGGCTAGTGTTACACCCAGCCCACTCTGGTAACTCCTTCCTGTCTTGCTTGGGTCAATACATTGGGAAGAATATTATGGGGCTGAACCAACACACAGCCAACAGCCTACTATTACCAGGAGTACACGCTTCAGGCTATCATCCAGATCCTCACCTTCCAGGACAAGGGAAAAGTGCCTGGTCAAATTGCCACTTACTAAGGAGAGCAGTATAAAGCGTACAACAGCAATGAGGATTCAGTTCCCTGATGTCACAGCTCTGGGGTGAGAGCTAAACCTTGTTTAGTTTGGTTTTTAAAACGGGCAATCAGGCACAGTCTCTCTGAATATAGAGCAACTATCTGTGACAATGGTATAGTGGAAGGTGATGAGTGGGATGGGACAGCTTTCTGTTCAGTTAATCAAACATCTGGTTTTAAATTAACTATTTTTTTAAGAAAGCTATTTTCTACTATGACTCCACACACCTTCAATCAGTAATAGAATCTTTCACTTGCCTTTAACAAACTGACTTCAGTGTTACAAGGAATTTAAACAGCTCACAAAGAATGCAGTAAATCTCTTGCCCCTTCTCAGTTGGAGGCAACTGTTCTTTAATTGCTTAGCAGAACGACGCTAGAGATCCTTTAAAAAATGCAGGAATTTCAGGCTCAAGCTACAGCCTCATGTGTAACTAAGAATGGAAAATTCAGTTCTACTGTCTAGGAATTTTTCCAGAAGTGTAATTCTTACAATGGTAAATAAAACTTCCTTTGAAATAATAAAAGGACATGACAATTTTAATCAGGAATCCAGTAAAATGAAATTTCATAGCCTGAATTTTAGCAGTACAAGGATGATCTTGACCATCACTGGGTTAATCTGCTTCTGGGAAACAGATTGTAGGCTCACAGCAGCAACATCATGGGGCTGCTCACTCCAGGGACTTTCCCAGGAAATCGCTGACCACGGGATAAATTTCTGCTAACAAATAGTGTCATCAGCAGACTAGATTTTTAGGGTTTACCTTTGGCAATGGTGGGGGCTATCCAGAAAACAAGCAGTCAAAGTGCAAGAGCTGGCTGCAGGGTGGTTGAACCCAGCAGAAGGACTTGGCAGAGGGACGTACTGTCTGTTGCCAGGAAAGAGGATCCAATTTCACAGGTCTTTGCAACAAGACCCGTGACAGTCCAGTTGCATGAGCACACCCTGAAAAATACTTAGGGCAGCCAACTTCTACCCAGACATTAAAAGAAGAGTTTTGACTACAAAAAGCTCAAGCAAACAACTTTTATTTCTTGTCTTTTTTTTTTCCTCCCCTACAACAGAGAGAGCTTTTGCAACAAAGCGACCTTTAGGAGCTGGATTCATCAATGTCTAAGTAATCCCATACTCAACCAGAACAACTTCTACCCCTCCTTCTCTGATAAGAAGCAAAGTGTGGGGTAAGCAAGACTGATTTAAACTAAATACCGAGTCTTTTCACAAGGGCATCTCACAGCAAAGCTTGTTTGGACTGCACATTCATAAGCAAACTAGACATACAAACACACAAACCTTAGTTACCAGAATAAAACTTACGTATCAAAATAAGATGAAACTGGAGGTAAAAAACCCTATGCATTTACATTCCAGGGTAAGAGATGCACTGCCTTGCATGGCTTTGTTAAAGGGTATGAGTGTTTGATCTGTATATACAAAATTTCTAAAAATAAAACCAGGCATAGGAGGAATCTTTATAACCTTGTGAGAAAAACATGTGGCTAAAGCCTCCCCTTTTCAGGCCTTTTTCACAATTACTCTTTCAAATTGAAACCCACTTTTGCACTTTGACAGCCTGCTCATAAGACATTGCCCTGCTTGTCACTTCAAGTGATTGGTCCGTAGCACAATGCATCCTGCTTGGCAGCTCTGTGGGAGAAGGGAGGTCATTTCACTAAGGAGACTGGACAACCTCATATACAGCATCCTCTAAAGCTCCTCACCTCTCTGCGCAACTCTTTGCCCTCCAGGTAGATATCTGATAAGGAAAAACTGCTCAAACAGTGGATAAGAGGAATAAAATCCAGGTTTTATGGCACTGCAAAAGGTCTTTGGCTCTGCCTGTCTCTTGTTAAATAGGCATAGGCTTTTTGTGCTCTGGCTTATACTTAGGAGACCACTCATACAGCAAAGTAAAGCTTGACAGAATTTGATTTCAAGATTCTCCTAAAGAAAACACTTGATAAACAAGACCCAGTGTAGAAAGGTACTTGGTATTCACTCAGGAATTTTTTTTCTCTCCCCTCATCACACTCCAAGGTAACCAAAGGCACCCTGAGCAAGAGGTGATGATGCAAACTAGAAGACCCCAATCAGTCCGAATCATTTGGAGAGAATTCAGTAAGGGGTTGTACAGCAATGCTCTCCTGTCAGCTCTGTGTAACATTAAATTTTTAACCCGTCAAAGTCCACCACCCACACAAGGCCCAAAGCAGTGAAACAGCTTAAACAAGCACATCAGCAGCAGGCAGAGCACCAGAACACTATGACACAAGAAGGAAGCAAGCAAAATAAACCAACAAAAAGCACACTATGTCTAGGGTAGGGATGGGCCAAAAAAATATATTTTAGTCTTCTGAAGATTTAAAAAGATACTGCAATGACTCAGATTTTTAGACTTTTAAAAACAAAAACATCAATGTGGTTTGGGTGGGCATGTCTGTTCAGAGGTGAGCTCACACGCATGCTTCTCCTGTCCAAAGCCTGTGTTGTTCAGTCAATCTGATCTCAGCAGGGAAGCTTGCAATCTTATTCTTCAGAACTATGCTGCAAAGCAGAAGATGTGAAACCACAACTCCCATTTCCCTGGCACTCTGCAGGATGGGATCTCCAGGCCCAAGAACATCCCCAGCATGGCAAAGTGCCTAAGCACAGAAAACCTCAGCTGGCTGGGGCAGGAGGGAACACAGTAACCCCCAGTCTCTCAGATATCACAGCTCTAAGGGGAGGCTGGCTGGACTCGGCTCTAACGTCACAGGCAGAACCCCACCATGATATTGTCAATGTATTCTTTTCATGATCCTAAAATTGTAACTTTGAATTTGCTAGTACATGCATTCGGAATCACAGTATTAGAGTGATGTTTTCACCACCACTCTTAAACCAAGTAAAATCATGAGAGATCCAGCCTGAAATTTGCTCCGCCCAATGAAACTACCCCTCACCTCCTCCTTAAAAAAAGCCTCTTCCAATGCCTGCTGAAATCTGCCAAAGTTTTTGCTGTGGCTTCGAAGGTTTCTTCAACACTTCCAAGCTTCCCAGGAAACCTACATTAGAAATTACTTAACAGAAATGGAAGCTGAGGGTAAGCTCCAAAATTCAAATCCAATTTTTAGAAAAAACTCAGTGCTAGGAAACATGAAGAATGGAAGAATTGCTTGGTGTCTATTTGTACTAGAACACCTGGCAAAGGAGAAAAGAGGTGAAGAAAAGGTAGCTGTGCTTGGCTGAGATTTGGGGTTAGTTTAGATTTACACCTGTACTTTTCTATTCCCTCCTCAAGAAAGTAATGTATCAATCACAGGTCAGTGACAGTGGACTTCTGACAGAAATCACAGTGGAAATATACCGTGTGTACTGGTGGTGCTTCCACGGAACAATACACAGTAAAAATGCCATTTCCACCCACAAAGGCTGCCAGTGCAAGCTGCTGCTGAATTCAAACCAGAGACGCTGTTTCTTTGGCATGAAGTTGCTGCTGAGGTTGTTTTAATTCTTTCATACAACTTCATTTTACTTGGAGTATGACATTTGGTGCTATCATACCATTTTAACAGTATGAACTCCTTAATGGGAGAAGACATTAGATCAGTACTGAAACTGCACTCCAAAACCAGCCCTTACTGAATGGAAAGGGCACACATTTCAACTACAATTAATGCTATTTACTAAAATGCTTTAAGTTAAACAATGTGTATTTTCCTCAATTAAAACTTCTACCTTTCCACAGCTTTGACATAATAACAAAGGAAAGTAATAAGAGAAAAAAGATGTCTTGAATTTTTCTCTTCTAGGCTACTTATCTTCAGTGTTCAGAACACCACTCAATTGTAACTTACGTAACTAAGGTGCACTAATTAAGGAGGCACCTTCCTCAGTAGGAGCCTGCCAAATGAATTGAACTATTCCTCCCTCAACTAGATCAACACCTTTGAAGAGAGTGAAGAATTTTTGGGAGCCATAGTCAGCCAGTTACAGCTTGTTATATGTTGTTACAGGGACCATAATGAAAGAGCAGTGAGTTTGCTTCTCTGAAAATTTCTGCTATGGTACAAATTCTACACTGCTCACTCCTGAAGAATGCTTCTACTCTGGAAGTCTGGGGACAGTGCAGGTCAGAACCCCTCCAGCATTTGCAGTCAGCGTAACAAGAAACTGCTTTGGCCTAGAAGTCACAGAACAAGTCACAGTGCAGGGGAAAATGTCTTCCACACAGAAGTAGAGACCAGAACTGTTCTGCTGGTGCACTGGTTAAGGATTTGTGAAAGAAAATAACAATAAATATCTCATTTTCTCATTATAAACTAGGCAGTAGTATACAGCTCTGCAACTGAGACAATCTCACTCTCTCACTATATTCCTTTTATTCTCACCTTCTGTATTTTGCCATTTTGGTGTCTCTTGGGCTTCTTCCTCAGGGGCCTGCATTTGCTCTACTGTGGGATTCAGCCAGACAGAGGAGCAGCAGCTTTTCTCTCTTGCAGCAGTCTCCTGAAGTAACTCTTCCGAGCAGTGTGCTGCTCTTTCTTCATGCTCTCTACTCTGTTAAACTACATTAAAAAATAAAGGAAATCATGTATGGGATACCTTCACAATAGTTCATTGTGTGCCTACAAGTGGGTCTGGGTTTAGGAAAAACTCCAGCATGCACTCTCTTAGTAAGTCAGCTCCGTAGCCCAGAACAGTGTTAACAGCACCTGACACCATGTATAAAAAATCCCTGTATAGCATTTCATAAAGCAGACCTGACCCTGTCAGGCTGATGCATGCGAGCTGTTGGGCCAAACCCAGCCTTGTTCAATGGCAGCCATGGTAGGTGCACAGCCTCCCTAAAGCACGAGAACTGCTAGGATTTTCTCCCATTTATTCACAGTAATACCACAAGTACTGGGGATGGAGAGGGAGGAGACAGGTCTCCCAACTCGAAGAGCTCCCTCAAGAACGGGAAAGCATCCTCTTCTCCCAGCGGTTGCAGCCACCTTGGGTACTTGCCCTGAAGGGCCCTCCGATCCCCTCACGGTGCACCCGCCATTTTCGCCTGTGGGGTTTGCTCCGCCTCCTCCAAAAGGGAGGGAAACGGTCCGAACCTCCGTAGGGAGGGCTGCAAAGGGCGGGAGGAAATCACGGCTCAGAAAAGACTGTTTTGCACCTCGAAGAAGGGTGAAAAAGTCTGTGAGGAGAAAAAGTGTCAGACCTGTTTTGACTAAGGCTCGAAAAGAGGTCGGGGAGGGTCACACCGCTGCCAAATCCCAGCCTCAGTCCAGCGGAAATAGCCCCCGTTTGCCTGAGGAGCCCGGTGGGCTGAGGGTGCCATGCTGAGGGCAGCCAGGCCGAACTGCCCAGAGCCTGCCAGAGACAGCTCTGGGCACACCTGGGTTACCTGAGTAACCACCAAGGCGTCCACATGCCTGTCTGACAGGAGGGGATGACACAACATCTACACAGGGACACCGGCGTGCCAGAACTCACACAGGAAAGGGCACTGAAAGCACCATTTTGCTTAGCAACATGTGGATTGAATTATACAGTATCAGCCAAGCAAAGGGCTCAAGCACAGCCTGTTCCTTTCTGGTGTCTCTGCCATGAGGGCAGCAAGCTTGGCAGATGGTCAGAGTGGACAGCAAGACAATCATGGCTTATGAGGCTTTAGTGAGGTGTGTCATTACCTTGCTTTAGTGAGATGAATCAATGCTTGCTTGTCCAAGTCTCCAGTCAAGTAAAATATGCCTTGCAAGCAGCAGAGTGCAGAATCCCACTCACCTGAAGTCACCTCTGAGACATTTACCCTCAGGGAAATAACAGCTGAGGTAAGATGTTGAATACCAGACATAGAAATCACTTTATTTGTTCTGCAAAAACTTGACACAGTGGCTATCAGCCTATCTTTCTTCTCTTTCTCTGCTTTGAAGTAACTTACTTGATTTTGTCTGTTTCCTGTGAGGTAGGATAAACCTCACTATAAGGGTCCTGAACTTTCTGAGAGTTTTGATCAGGCATGGCAGCTCAAAATGTTGTACTTAAATCACCTGTTCATATCAGAGCAATATGATTACCCACAAGTTTATAATCACCTAGTTGACTAGTTTAGGAAGAACAGAGACAGCTACTCAGAATTGATGGAATAGTCATTGAAACAATATCAATAATTTATCTGCTGCCCATTCTGCAAATCTGAGGAAAGATTGTCTAATGTCAGCACCAAGAAAAAAATAAAGCTTTTCTATAGTATATTAGGGTTGCTAAAACCAGTATTTGTGCAGAAGAGAATCACTTAATGGTACCTGTAGAATTACGGAATACAAAACCTCCTGCCAGTGCAGGGTAGGCTAGAGTTTTGACACCAAAATACAGGGGTTTTTTTCATTTTTAAGTACAGTTCTACAGTCGTGCCCAACATGCCCACATACAATTTACTGACTGAAATAAGAGAGGTACAGTCATATTGTGAGGCCAGCAGACACCTCTAACAAGACAAGGGCCTATTAGCCTTCCAAATTCTCTTTAAGTAGCCTCAAAAGCAGCACCACAGAATGTGTTCGACCTTGCTGTATTCAAACCGTAGTCCAGTGCTATGGGTACGACTTCCCCATCACCACAGCATTGCTTCTCAGAGCTCTGGTCCAAAGTGTGCCTGAGGAGACAGGTGGGCTCCATTTTCGAAAAGCCTCGGATACCTCCTGTCTCTCAGGAGCACAGGGGCGGGGTCAGCGAGCCGCTGCCCAGCCTCGGGACGCTCCCCGGGGGTGCTCGGGCCAGAGGTGACAGCCCAGGAGGCAGCAGGAGACACCGGAAGGTGAGCGGCAGCCCGGGCTCAGCGGGGCTGCGGCACCGCCGGGCGTGGGAGGCACCGCCGGCCATTGGCCCGCAGACTCCAAGAACACCACCGTGTTTCCAGACTGAATTAATGCAAAGTGAAAAAGAATTGCTTTCAGTATTTTGCGTCTTTCATTGGAAATCTAATTCCTGTCTCCAGTTTCAGAAATCTTTGTACGCGTGCTGCATGTGACCAAAGCACTACATAAAATAGCCTCTTTCTAGATTTAGATTAAGGTTGAGGTTTTTTGCTGCATTACTGATAAGCAGAACGGTCTTGTCTTCTGTTTTGGTTTTTTTTTTCTTGCCACTTCCTTGGGTCCTGGCATTTGGGTTAAGGAAATGGAACTGGAATGTTTATGGGCTAAGACCTCTTTAAAGGAAAGCTTTGGTCTCTAGCTCACTATTCTTTACTAAGATCATTGCAGTAGGTTACTCCTACTGTTCTTAGGAAATGAATCAATCATCTTCTGTAGTTTGATTTTAATTAACAACACTAGATAGGCTCTGTTCCCTAGAATATTTCTATTGTAACCTAGGAAATGCTTGGAAGGAAAAATCAGGCTCTGCCTTTTTATGTGGCTGAGATTAACCCTCCTCATCTACCAGCTAACCTTCATTGATGTGGAGGATATAGCTGTGTCTTAGAACAGAGATTTTAAGGGAGTCTTGTTACTCTGTAATTCATGAAGTCAGTCTCTCAGTTTGCTGACAAGAACTTCTTCTATGATTTATACCCGAACTCTAGAGAATTGAGGGGTTTTTTTCCCCCCTTCCTTTTTACAGCACGACTGAGTTGATTATATCCAACATCCTTATACTCTGGAGTCTTCAGAGTGACTGAGTCATACTTCTTGCCAGCGTTTCTCTGGTCTAATATGGGCAGGTAAGAAAAAGTCTGTCAATGCCAAAAGCATTTTCCAGAGCTTTCCCTGTAAGGCTTCAGACTGAATATTAAAGACTGGGCTAAAGTCCAGCACACTGAATCTACAGAGGTTTCATAAGCTAACTTGAAGAATTAAACATTTTTGCAGTTTCAAGTGTATCCACAGCACCATGGAGCTGAGTGTGGCATGCATTTGAAGCTCTTTAAAAGGGTCATATGCAATTTCCAGTATAAATACAGTTGTATAGTGTAATAACTCAGCATTTAAATTGTGTCTACTGAAAGATTTGTGTACAAGTTAACATGAGAGTATTTTTCTTTTGGTCTCAAAAAATGGTTTAAATTGGTAAAACCATTTCAGAATATTTTTGAGGTTTATTTTATGGGTTTTTGTTTGTTTAATAACCCATGAAATAGGGCTTAATTAGGAAGCTGACATTTGCATACAGATCTGTTTGTGTGTAAGAAAATCGCAAAAGTGAGCTCTCCACACACATGGAAACAGGCAGCAGCTCTCGCTTCCAGCCCACTGTGACATGAGCCTGCACAAAAAAATTTATTGCCAGTTTCCAGAGATTTTACGTGCCGTTTATGAATGTCTTAATTATTTGGATTTAATTAGCACAGTTCTAGTTGGGATACACTTGTGTGTGGCTTTTCATCCAAGCTGTGCCGCTGTCCTGACTGAGGGAACAGTCGCTCAAAAAAAAGGACTGAACTAATTAACAGAAAATAAAAATACACAGTTGAGGAAGACACACCTATGATTATACTTAGGCTAGTAGGTAAGATAGTGGCCTGGAAACACGTGCATTGAGATTCAGCTCCAAATCCAGCTTCCTGCTTTCCTTCTGACTTCTAGCAAGTCTGGGAGTTCTGAGATTTCTTTTCTCCATCTCAGTTCCGGCTGGTAATTCTAGTTAAACCAAACAGATTCAATAGGGGTATTCAAAAAGCTTTTAAGCTCTTATATTGGTTTGTGCAGCATATATGCTTGTATTGTGCATTATAGCCTGTGATGTGTGGCTCCCAGGCCCTTACAGTCAGATTAAGAGTTAAAACATCCTCTGTCCTGAAGAGCTGACCTCTCTTGAAGACAGCTGATCCCTGGAGCCTCTAGGACCACTGGAATGCTAACACCAGTTTTGATTCAATGTTCAATAGAGATATTCAAAAAGAAGTCTGGGGCCTCTAATGTTCAGTTAGTTTTGTCTCCAATATTTCTGCAGTCCTGACCTAATTTTTCTCTTAAAATGAGGGGCTTGGTTGAAGCAAAGGCAGTAGGTGGATCTGTTCTGAAAATCAGAAGCATGTAAGGCTAGGGTTGAAAATAAGGACTTCAGGTCTGTCATGGAGTCTGGGAAAGGACCAGACAAAAGAGGGGATGGCGTGAGATACAACCATCACAACTGGAGATACCAATTAGGCCAATGAAGAGGCATGCAGGATAAAGTTGCAGCAATAGAAAGCAAGCAGAGGGGGCTGGATGCTGTGCTGAGGAGCATTCTGACCCTCTCTCAGCCACAGTTGTTGCTACTACAGGAATAAAAGCACCATTCTGAGAAAGAGTATAGAAGTTCAGCAAAAGCTTGCTGAAAAAAGAGCCAAAGGTTTTATAAATCATATTGGATTTTGTAGAAGAGGAATGATACATAGGAATGGGATCAAAGTTCTGCACTGGCAGGAAAGGAGACCTGCAAGAGAATTGTATGCATGTTTTCACAAATGCAAATCCTTTGCACGTCAGTAATCACTGGACCATGGATTGATCTTCAAGAATTTAGCCAAAGTGCCACTTAAGGCAAATGGTAGCTTGACTGGAACTCATAGTGGAGAGGAGGGGTCCAAAAATTGAATCAGAAGCTGACTCTCCATTGTCTGAATTTGAAATGAGCTCATTCTTTCCTAAGGTAGAAAAAGAAATCCAAGTCTTTCAGGATGTTCGCTTGAGGCAGAGTTTTGCCTCTGTTTTTATTTTACTCCACTTCTGATGAGAAGTAACTCCACTTAAAATGCCTTAAAAACAAGGCGAAAGTCTTGATTTTGATCTCGCAAGCCGTTTCATGCTGGTATGAGTTATGCTCAGGGCTTTAGAATTAGGCCCAGGGTGTCCATGACTTCACACTTCTCCAGGATCCTGAAGATGCATGTTTTTATAATTGACACAGGCCTGTGCAGAAGCTGGAGCATTTCTGGAGATCAGTCATGCTTCAAAACAATTGCTGTGGTGGAAAAAGAGTTTACAAACAGCCGCGGTTCGTTGCACCTGTGTGTTCTCCCCTCTGTGAATGCTAAAGGGCTGCCTGTCTGTATTAAAGCTGCTGCTGGCTGCAGACGTAACTCAGTGTTTATTTTAACACAAGTGAAAGAGCTACCACAAATGGCAACGCACACGATCATCAAAGCGAGGGAATGGCAAACACGCACATATGGGAGAGAATCCTCTCACGGAATTCAGTCTTGAGGAGACAGCCAAGAGTCGTGCAGCCTCCATCTCCTTTAGGATACCAGCGGAGCGATAGGTCTTGGCAGGCAGCTTCTGAAGAGAGGCAAAAGCATCACAGTGAGCTCACAGCTGCAGCCAGCCCTGGCAGATAGGATTTCATAGCCATACTTGGGATTTCTCACTAGGTTGAACTTCTGGCTGCTTTTTACGCTGAATAAGGAAGTGTGGGTGAACACTGTCCCGTGTTGGCCTTCTTGTATTGGGAGTATTTGAAATCTCATCCTAGACAGTGACAGGACAAGTCAAAACTGTAGCAAAATGCTGTGATAGATTTTTTCACTTGAGCACTTTCTTCCAGTCTGCAATTAGTTTTTTGAAGGTATTTCTCCATAGCAGTTGGAATGGAAACACTGTAAATAACAGAGAAATTTAGATTGTGTCTGAAATTAAACAACTATCCTCAAAACCTGCTATCGTGAAAAGCTTCAAACTTCAGGGAAAGCAACACTGTGGTCTTTTGTCATTAGCCTCATTTATAAATTGAGTCTCACACCTTCCCACATTTCCTTATCCAGTGTTAACTTGCCTTTTAAAGGACAGTGAAAGTTCTCTTGTTCATTCTCACTAATGACAAATATTAACTCATTATTTCTAATGTCCTATTTCATGAGCTTGATTTTTAACATGTCCCTTAATCTGGAAATACTTTTATTCCTTCTGACTGTTTATCTGGTATTCCTGTGACAGGGTTTAATCATGGTATTAATTCTTACATGCAACTAATCCACTTAATGGGTATGAGAGACTGAAGAAGCCTTATATTAAACTACCCACTTCAGTCCACACAAAGAGGTGGATATCTACACAATCTACTGGCCATGTCAAGCTGGAGTGCAGAGAAGCAATCAGAACACATATTTCTCTGCAAACTATATTATGTGAATTTAGGTTTCCTCAGCTTTGGGCTTGTGAATCCTCCTACTTCGAACAGCTCCAGCTAGCTATCCTTGGGCTTGCTGCAACTCATATTGTAAAGAACATGGGAGAGGAGCTGGCAAACTTAGCTGACTATGAAGGTACTGTAATATTTGGGAAATATTGTTTGCTGATATTGGCAGGTTTCAGTGAAAGAACACTGACTTGCGCTAGCTAGATATCCAAGCCAATAAATCTAAAAGCATGATCAAGGGAAGCTGTTTATATACTTATATATACATATATGTGCATGTGTGTAATGATAATCCAGTACAACTGTATCTACATTAGCAAGAAGAGTGGTGTAAAAGTAACAGTTTTGGAGCAAATAGTTTGGTACTAAGAACCTGAGTTGGGCCTGTATACACTTTAGGGAGTTTTATTTCAGACTTCCTCTAGTCTTGTCTGGACTAAATGCTGCTTTGGGTCTCACTGCATCTTCTGGTTTCACCTAAAAGGTGCCCAGTTTGTGTGCCTCAAGGCCACCCAGCAATGCAAACAAAAGCACAGGAAGTGAGGTGAACAGAGAGATTCACATCAAAACTACAGTCCTGATCTAAATTAAAATGCTACTGAAGATGGATGTTATGTCCCACCAGCAGTGCACAGTGCAAGTGGGTGATGCAGTCAGTACTGTACCATTCTTCTGATAACCATTTGCAGAGAAAGCCTCAGTACCATCAGATGTCAATGACAGTGTGACAGTGCCAGTAATTGCTGTTACATACATGCAGCCTAACTTTTCCTTGCGCTTAAATGCCATTTCAAATTTATTGCTTGCTAGCATAGCTTTAAATTATGTTTAGCTTCCTTGTAGTACATGAAGCTTGTAGTGCCACACCATAAACGCTATGTGCATTGTTGGTAGAGCTGAGAAACTGTTTGCTTTCCAGTGTTTTTTTATGAACAGTCTCTAAGTCATTAGTCAGCTTGGTCAATCTCTATTTTCCACTGGCCTATAAACTAGAAGGGAAAGTAAAATATGCGAAGTTGATGCTAAAATACCATGACATACCTCACTGATTTAGTGGGGAATAAACAAAGGGCAGATCTTGCCTTTTATAGATGCAAGCTTCTCTTTGCCAAAGCCGTATAATCTGCCTTTGCCAAAGTTTAATTACACACAGTTTGTGGGCCTTTGGAATCACAACCTCAGTAAACTTCCATAACAACAAAAAAAAATCTCTTTTTAAGTACCTCTCCAGAAGATTTTTTTCATCACAGGCAGGCTGTCATAAAGGAATCAACTGGAAAATGACATATTACCTGTGAACAGAGATGCTCTGCATCCTTCCAAGAAACAGCACATGTATGTAGACATTTCTGATCTATCATAGCAAATACTTTGCTCCATCAATGCCAAGGACAGGAGGATAAGTTCTGCTACCCATGTCTTGCCTGATTTTTTTCTAAATAATCAGTGAAATCCCAGCTCTCAAAACTGCCTGGATCCTGCAACAGTCAGAATCCACAGCAGTCAGGAATGGGATGAGAGGAATCATCTGAGGTTACTCACCCTGTAAGCTCAGGACACTAGAAATGCAACAGTTTAATCATGTCAGTATTACTACTGAGCGTCCTAGTGCTGGGTACTTAGGTAAACATCACACACCAGGATGTTTGGGGTATGCCAGAATGCCATAAACCCCTCTTTATTATTGCAATAGTTCCTTGGAATACTTAAAAAAAAAAAAAAAAGGGAAAAAAAATAACTGATTCAATTACCTTTTGGCTAAAGATACGCGTCCAAGAATAGATTAGTCCTGCTGTACACAGCCACTCAGAATTAAGGGGGTTTTGTTCCATTTGCCAAACACTTCTTCCTCTTATCACCACTCTGCTTCAGATACAGATAAACAGAGGCTGTGTTTTAAATTCAACTATCCAAGCTTCTCAAGCACAAACACAGGACAAAACCTTCACTGGCAGAGTTTTCCAGGTCAGGCAGAGAATTTTTGGGCAGTTGGAGTAGGTCTTTTTTTAAATGCTTCCTTCCCAGTTTCCCATATAGTCATTTGGTGGCTACCACCAGCTGCTTAAGAGTGAGGTTTGGCTGTTCAAGAGGCAAGCGGCAACAACAGTAAGCAGGATCTGGCAGACAGCAAGATGATGTAAATTTTGGAGTGCTTCTTTCTGGCCACTGGAATGAGCTAGACAATGGAGCTTTAATCAAAATCCACTAGACTGGAGCTATTTTAAAGCTGCCTTTGCAGCTCACCTGGCAACAGTCTTATAATTGTGCCTTACTATGGCAAAATGTATTATCCAACTGTGCACTAACTATGCCCACAAAATTTTGGTGATAACTATCACTGTTGGAATTCTACTGCTAAGACAAGAACACTGGAACTGGAATGTTAGCTATGGAGGTCTCAATGAAAGACAATCTAGGGGTCTATGCTGTTTGAGCTATCAAAAGAAGATTATATGATTTACAGAATTCCAAGATATTCCTGCTTCTGGAAGAATTGGTTCTCCAAACTATGGTTTTAAGATATACAGGGTTTGTTACTTAGAATGAAAATCCTGGCTCCATTGCTAGTAAAGTGGAAAAGTAGTTTTTAACACATATTTAACTTTCCACACCAGTCACATGATTTCACCAACCTTGTGCTTACTTGGTTATAGAAATTATACCCACTGAGAAGTTGCCTCCTGCCTTTGTTCACATCAAATCCAGTAGAGTTTAATGATATTGGGTTGCCATGCAGGATAGAATCCAAATGTTATAGGAACTTGTACAGCAAGAGATGGTGGTACATATTGGATGATTAAGTAGCCCCATGCTCTGTCTGGCCTACAGAACAAGGAAAAAGATGGTTTTGCAGTTTATTTGACATTTCTTGTAAGATAACATTGTGTTGTTGAGCTCATGGTTTATATTTACATGCCTGTTCCTGACCTCAGACATCCCTACTTACCCAGGATTACTGCTGTCCTCTGACATTGGAAACTCAGTTTTAAGTCCCTGCACTATTGGAATCAGTCAGGAGTTTGAAACGTCTCCCACATCTGAACTGACTGCTCTAAATGCAGTGCTGTTGACTGCATCATTTAATTACAACCTTGCAATGTCAAAGTTGTTGCTAACAACAGAGAAAGAATCCCAACCTGACAAATGAGAAGGAGCAGGGAAACTGGAAGAAGATGGTGATAAGCATAACTGTTATTAACATGTCAGAGCAAAGCATCTGCTTGGAAGGAAACGCTCTGTAGCTTTCAATGCATTTCTGAGGCATTAGCTGTGCTAAGTGAGGGGTACATTTGGCCAGTGTAGGAGGGCCTGAACTTTGGATATTGTACCACAAGTTTGCATGGATATGTTTTCTCTGATTTTGAAACTGCTTCTTCTGCCTTTCAAACAAGCAGGAGTTACCAAATTTGGCCAGTGGCCCTGCACTTTTCCTCTGAACCACAGCAGTGAATGACATGAGGGCCTCAGCATACTTCATCTTTGTGTTTTCCAAAATCTGGTTTACATTTTCCTTTTATCTTTCAAGAACAGGTGCCAAAGGATTGATTCAGTGGGTCAGATCTCCAGGGCTGGATAAACTATCATGACCTGTATTAAGGTGATTTTAATGAAGCCATTTCAGTTTACACAGGTTGAAAGTCTCACGAAAAGTCTTACCCCAAGATGGCCATTATTCCATTTTGGCACATTTGCACTCTGTGCTTCACCAAATGACTAGTATTGGTGTGAGGAAACAGGGGAAAGAAGACAGACCATCTGGCTATTTGCATTCAAAACTAGACATTACTAACTTATTTGTGTTCCCAAACCCAAGAAAACTTGCAAGGGCAGAGAATTTTCCTTGCTTTGAATTCTTACCTTTGTGGTCCAGAACATATCATCTAAAAATTAAAAAGCAGGGAACCAGGGATATCATCATTTCTTGCACGTTGATACTGGGCTACATACATTCCCTAGTGCTGGCAGAGTGTATCTGAGCAGAGGAAACCTGGCTGTAACATTTCCAGCAGCAGATTAGGGAACTGCTGTCCCCAGGAACACACTGAAGCTCTTGACACCAGCGAGTGCCAGACAAAGTGTGTTACTGAGCTGTGTATGATAAGTGTATCTCCAACAGCAACAACTGCTGTAACTTACCCAACTCATTCCCATACCAATTAACATTATAGCTGCACACACACTGCCTAAAGGATCTAGGGAATTTGACAAGGGATTAGTTCAGATAACTTGGCATTATTTTTATCGTGATCCTACCAGTGTTGGGTCTTCCCTCTACAAAGATATGCTTAATGGCATTGTCTGGTAAGCAGCAAGCTTCAGCTTGTTACTGTCCTTCAGGTTAAGTTTTTTAATCTTGGCAAGTAGAAATAGGGACACTTCTGAATAATACTATGCAGTCTGTTCCCTCACACTGACCTGGTAGACATCTGGTGTGCTGCAGAAATGCTTCCAGGAGAGTTGCCTAGATAGGCACTGGGTGGCACTGGGTTGGGATGTCCTTTTTAATCCTGTTTACCAGCAATTACCTGTAATGATAAAAACATGAGTACAAATTAGAGGTTGCATTGAACTCCTTCAGAAAATATGGACAAACAAAAAAGCAAATCAACTGTCCAGCACAGTCCACTGGAATTCCTCTTCTGCAGGAAAATCGGTGATGTCATTCCGAGTTAGATGCATGTTCACATCCCTGCAAAGCTCTCTAGGAACTAGAGCAGTGTAAGATCAAAGCACCTCTCAGCGTCTAGTGCATTTAATCTTGCCAAATATCTCAGAGAGGTTTATGTGCAATTATCCGATTTTACAGATGAAGTAGAGGCTAAAATACGTGAGTGAGGTCATACAGGAAGTCTGGGGGTGGATGAGGTTTCAAAGTGACCAATATCACCTCCTGGGTGAGACACCATCTCCAGCAGGGCACTGGAGGTTTGCCTTTATCGCTGCAGCAGACTCTGAAAGGAAACAAGGAGAGTCCCTGCTGACAGTGAATGCATCCATGTGAACACATAAAGGGAAGGAATGAAGGGAATTGTATGTGAGGGTTTACGGCTTTGATCCATTTATTTATGGTACTGTGATGTTAGGAGAGAAAAGCAAGTCTCCTTGGGAAACCTAGAAAGAATGCAGCTCCTCTCCCTGCCATGGTGGGCTCTGGGGAAACCCCTCGGGATGAAAATCTTGGTTGAAGCTGTACGATATTTATTAATTTAAAATAATAGCTGATGCTTTTTCAATGCCTTTGATTCTAACACACTTTTGCACACTGGAATTGTTGTGCTAGAGGTGGTAGTTTTGATGTGCTGACACTTGAAGAGCTCTATGTAGAGCAGCATGCACACACCACTGATGCTGAGGGAAGGAAATGTGGCAAGAATTAATAATGCAGTTATTCAGCTTGGAATTTAGCCAGAATACAAGGAACAACACCCAGTTTCTTCAAAAAACAAACCAACCAACCCCCCAAAAACCTCATTAGATAATTAGTTACAAAATATGGAAAGTTAAAAAACCCTAACACCATGAGCTTTTCATATGCCTCAAGGCAAGGACTGGGAATTTTCTTAGCGTGCTGTTATCAAAACTCATTCAAATTTATCATTGTACTCTTAGAAGTGCTACCCTATGACACCTCTAGGCCAAGATGCAGCATCTCCCTCAGTCAGAGGCACCACCCCTTTTTTTCTTGCAAAGGCAGACAAGTAGCCAAGTCTTACATGTGACAGACACTGCTTCTATCCTCTTTCAAGGCCTGTAGGCACGTCAGAGTCTCTTGGCAGAGCTCCGTGGAGCTGTAGATCACATCCTGGAGCATCTGTATCAGACTGGGCAGTGCAGGGCTAGACCAGACAGCTCAGAGCTCTCACCAGCACTCCTGCACCATGTTCCTGGAAATTTTCCCAACTCTGCTGGCATTTCTATGTAAAGCAGCATAACCTGTTTTCAGATCTACCCAAGTATCTATCTAAATAATAAGGCAGTCTTACAAATGTCTGTTTCATTGGAGTGGCAGGTTAAAACTCACAGATGGCTCCAAAGTGAGCATTGCTATGAGCTGACAGGATAACATGCATCACCTTTCCTATGGTGAAATAACAGTTCCTGTTTCTACAGCCAGCCTTTCCCTATGCCTGAGGAGACCACTCAGCGTAGCATTTGGTTTTTTTAAAGAAAACCAAACCAATCAAATGATAAACCCCAGCCCTTCAAACAGTGCTTTTATAGACACTGTATTTTCATCTGGTCTTTAAGTGTGCAGAATCTAGCACCCTAGCATCAGACTACATCATCTATTCCTAAAAGCAGGAGGCTTTCAGACCTGCTCTGGGGTGGAAAGGCAAAGACAGTCATCAGCCTTTTTAACTTCATGGTCCTAATGAGGGCCAAAACTCTTCAGGTTTAACACTGAAGCTACCAGTGCCACCCTGTAGTTTTAACCGAGCCAAGGGAACTCATTTTGGAGATTAGCAGTGCAGATGGGAACACTCCTTCCTTGTGAATCACAGATGACAGCACAGAACCCACCCCGAAAGAAGGAAGGGAGTCGAGTGTGCTTGACCGTGTTTCAAGTGTGCTAAACATGTTTGATCCTGTTTAGCTCATGGTGAAATCACCAAAAGATTTCTTCATCCTGCCTGTGAAACACATGGAATTGGCTGCTGGCTGAGGTATGACACCAGTGGCACTGAGGAGGCACCGGGCTGGACTGAGGTGTGCAGTTCCAGAGGACTGAGAAGGGTTTGCATCCTAATGGGAGAATAGTCACAGGCAGGGACTTCTTTCCCAGCACTGCACCCTGAAGCAAGTGAATTGAGACATAACTTCATAGTCAAGGTTTCTCCCAGTCTTTCAGGAAAACACTTAGAAAAAGCCAACTGGGACCCTTGAGAACTACAGCAATGAATAAATAGCAAACAGCTACTAGAAATGTGGCTGGTATGAACACTGGAAAATAGAATTTTATTTCTAAAGCTGAATGTGACTTTTAAAAAGAAACATCTCATGACATTAATGAGGGAAATTACTTAGTCTATTAAGCACAGAAAGTCTATCAGGATTCCTTGGTCTCCACCCTTTTTTTCCCTTAGATTTTAGGGGCAGATAAAAAGATTTATATACGCTTGCTACTTACTCTTCTCTGTCCTGTCTCCCCCATTTAGCCTTTTCAGCATGAAAAGCTTTAAGACTGCTGTGGTTAAATTCTGAATTTTCTCTTTATTGAGCACCATAATATGATGCTTTCTTTCCTAGCATTCACTCTAATTTCCTTAGGGATGTGGCGATCCTAATGAGCTGCTAAAACTGTTTCCTCAAAGCCATGCAACATGATGTACTGCTGCTTCAGGCCTTCCTGTATGACAAGATGCTCGTGTTGAATGACTCCCTCTTTTCACACCAAATTTACTTGGGAAGGAAGTCTAAACACTCAAATCAATGACGGAAAAACTTACAACACTTAAGAAGAGTTTAGCTGCACAAACTGCAAAATATCAAGAGCTCAGGTAATTCAGAGATTACTAAGCACTACTGTCATTTGGAGCAGGCCCTAAAAATGTTACATCTGCAAGCAAATGTGATACAATCAAGAACAAAGCTAAAAACTGAGAGAGCACACTTATTACCTGGGTGGGATAGAAGTGCATGGAGACTGACTTTAGTTGTTTTGAAAGTCTGATTTTCTGTTTCTTTTTTCAAAATGGTCAGCATCTCTTTAAAGCTGTTTGACAACTCTGAAAATGGAAAGCAGAGCTTTCTAATGCATGTTTAGCAGCAGTCTGGGAATGTTAACAGGATGCAAAAGCCTTCTCTATAACCAGACAGGGACTAGGAAGAGAAGTGGCCAAATATGGTCCTGCTTCAGCATTCCAAAATGCCTTTGCAGATGCATGGGTCAGAGCAGCAGCAAGTTTTTATCACTACACACAAGAACAGAGTATATTTGCAATGGTGCATTTTTACTGCAAAAAACCTACAAGTAATCACACACAAAAAATCACACCCCTTATTTATTTTATTTTTTTATTTAAACTTAAGGTAGGGGCTTGTAAAGTGCCTAAATGAGGCTCCTTCCACGCCAGTGCAACTGAGCCCTTGCCAGAGGCTCTGTCTGTTGGCAGATGTGAAGGAGCCAGTCTGCACAGCCCTGCTTTGGGAAGGGTTTCACAGCTTGTGCAGAGCTCCCTGGGGACAATTGCTGGCATCCAAGAAAATGTTAAAGGCCTTTTGTAGTGGTCAGTGCTTCACTGTGGGCACAGCAGGTAAATTAAATAAGGAGGACGTGTGTTGTGGGGAATTGCAGTCCTGATGGTGCTGACAATTGAGGAAGTGGGTAACAATTGCATTTTTGTATGCAAAATGGATCTGTGCCTGCCTTATTACAATGATGACTTGTACCTCAAAGAAGAATTATCCTGACAACAAGGAATACATAGACTTGGTGTTAGCTTTTTCCATTTATAGGATTGGATTTCTCACAGAAATGTAGCATAGAGGTACTTAAATTAATCCTAAATAAGAGATTGGACACCAGAAGTAGTCATATGAAAAAAATAATATTTCCAAGGAAGTCCTTCCCTTCTCCTTAATGATAATGCTGAGAAATTTCCCCCATTTTGTTTCCTTTTCCTGTTCAGAAAAGTTGATTCTGAGCCAAACATAGCAAGAATAAGAAAAACTGTACCAGTTTAGTTTGAATTTTGGAGAGGAGAAAAGGGAAGAAAGCTTTCTATCACTGCACTTCCCAGGTCTCATGCCTGTGTGCAATACTGTTCTGATGGGATTTTATCTTTAAAACAGTTCAAATAGAGCTGTCTGCAACAATTTGAGAACTAAATGAAGAGAAAATACTTTGTTGACCATTCTTGTAATGCAGTTGTGTTTTATACCAAAAGAAGTGGTTTCCCCCCAGTCCTATTTACGTTAGACTTCTGAAGAAGGATGCTTCTCTAATTTCTAATTTAAAAAAACCCCCCTAACCATACAAACCTTTTCCCAGGTTATAGGAAGAGTTCTCCACAGGTATGTGAAATAATTAATTTTCCTATGTCCCCATGGCTGATGAGTACTGCTTCTACTTCTTGTGCTTCTGTGGATTTTAGAGGTGTGGGTAGAACTTTTCCCACGAGAAGGGGACAGGAATGGTGCCCAGCTGTGCTGCTGATAACTTCGGGTAAGTGGTGTGCTGGATCTGAATTGTGGGCTATTCCAAGGTATGTTTAAAGAAGGTTCACTGGTTGATCTACCTCACCGAGATGTCTTTGGGGATACAAATAAAGAGGAAGCAAAATAGGTTAAAAGACAATCTGACAAGAGGCAAAATTAGCATTGAAGCTTATTCCATTTTTCAAATGTTATCCTTTTTAATTAAAATAGTTTAGAAGTGATGCCGTATTAACTCTGCTCCAAGTTAACCCTAAATACCTCTCTACAGAGAAAAATTAATTCCACTATCTGTGTTCAGTAAGAGAAGAGAGAAAATTGCCAAGAGACATATAGCTCAATGGTAGAAGAAATTCAGCTCTCAGGCTTGAGGGTTCTAGATCATTAATGGAAGTTTTGAACAGTGAAATAGTAAAAGTGCAATTTCTGCTTAGCAGTAGTGACAACAATGTGAGGGAAAGCTTGGCATATTAAGGCAGACACATAAATTCCATCCAGCTCCTTGTTCTTTTGTTTCCCAACATTTGTTAAATTCTTCCCACTTTTCATAGTTTATTTAGGAGTTCTTGCACATGTTTTAGATTTCATCTAATCACAGTTAGCCACTGCTTATGTTGGTTTTTTAAAAATAATATGAAATCTATAATTTAGTATTAAGCTCCATTTTCCAAAGCCTCTGTTCCCCAGTGCCTTTCGTTCTCATGTGTTACCCATTATAAAAATGGACTTCCTAACTAGAAATTATTCCACTAATACTTTCAAGCTTTGACCATTCTGTCTGTTTGTAGACATTTCATCTATCTCTGTAGTACAAGAATGCTGTGAGGAATTGTTCTCGTGGTATATCTGCAGTTTCACACTTTGCCTGAATTAAAACTGTGATGCAGTTGAGCACTGCTTGCCGAAGAGGAGCTTGAACTGCAGTCGTGCTGTGGGATCAGGTGGTGGAGCACAAGCAGCAGCTTTTCTAGGCATAGAACCAGCTGACACAAACGGGAGAAATCAGAAACACCTCCTGGAGAGTAACGCTCTTCCTGCTTTCCACTGCACACCCCTGCAGCTGAGCAGTGCCAGCAGCATCGGTGGCTGTGAGTGAGCGATGCAGGAGCGTCACAGGCTCTGGAGCCCTGCTAGGATGGAGCCCCGACTTCCTGCTCTGCTGTAGTCCAAACCCTGCCTTGAAGACTCTGCAGGTTTCAGAACACCTTCATGCCAGAGAGGTGCTAACAAATCAAAGCAGCTTTGAGAGGAGATAAGAAGCCTGGAGCAACAATAATGGAGCTAATTAGGTTGTGGGGAGATGAGTTCAACTGTGAGCAGCAGCTGAGAGAAAAATCCTCCAGACAGTCTACTGTAGGATGATGAAGTTTTCCTAATTTCTTCCATCCTCATTCCCTTCAGTCTCTCAGCTCCTCTCAAGCAAAGCCAAGTTAAGAGGTCCCAAGCAGCTGTATGCCAGAAACACCAGTTAGGATTGACAGAACTTTTCTTTTTTGTTCAGTCCACAGGCAAGGAACAAATGGAAAATGAAAAAGTGAAGCTTCACCCAAAATCACTTCCTGAAACAATGACTTCCTCATCAACTCACCTCTCTGGTGGGCAAAGAGAGAGTGAACAGACAAATGTGAGCAAGAAATGCTTTCCAGTCCAACCCTCGCAGTGATCAAGTGAACAGACAGCAGAAGTGGGTCATTCACACACGCATACAGGAACTGTCAGCACCAGCAGGCGTGGCTGAGTGAAGAGCTTGGGGAAAGACTCCAAGTCACAGTCAAATCATCACCAGAGCAAGTGGAGAGAGATTCTGAGATTGCAAGGCCCAAGGTATTTGAGTTTCTACAGTGACAGCACTTCTCTGCTATTAATAAGTTTAATCTTGTCTGTCGTGGCATTTGTCCAGTAGGTAGGAGGTTTCTTTAAATCCCAGGATCTATTCCCTGGTGAAATGGTGCAATCCAGCTGAAGAACAAAGCAATGGAATTATCCTTTTTGGTCTGGTACACAATTCAGATACTGTTCTGTCCCTCAAAAGAAAGGAATTCAAAATTCACATGCAGAGAATACACAGCACTTGCAAGGGATGACACAGTACTGTTTTCCATGAAGCTTCAGCCATACCTGCACTCGGGGTGGAGTTTGCCTGACACATTCTGGAGGCAAGTAGGATCCAAAAAATCCTGATAGTGACTTTCCTCCATTTAGCACAGGCCTGTATGTTAAGAAAGGTATTAAGCTACTAGCAAAGTCATCTGGACTCTCCCTCAGCTAATTCTCTCCTTGGCTCCTGGAAGCAGCTGTTTTAAGTGATGTTTATAGAGCAGGGTGTGCTGCTAACCCATCCAAACGGTAGGCCTCCTGCAAACTTTTAAGAGGTCTCTGCTTGTAGCAGGCATAATTTTCCAGATCTTATTAAATGTTATTCTGGGCACTGGTCTATACTCTTGAGAAATTCCTTACTGAGCAGATTATAAGGGCAGGCAGTGACCCAATAACCTTCATTTTCCTGGGATGATGCAATAGGCGATTCAAGCTCAGGAAGTACAGCGGGCTGAGCAGAACGTGAAATGAGCTGCTGAAATTCCCAAGTCAGCGTTTTGTTTCCATGCCATTGAGGGTAGGATTTCAAAGTGTAGAATGGTCCTTTAAGTTCTCTCTTTTATGAGGTCAGGCTAAATGCTTCCCTTTTATATATGAAGAGAGGGTGATCTTTGCCAGAGTCCACACTGGGTTTGCTCTTGTTTTGATTTCTGCTTTGGTTGAGAGCTCTGTGTAGCAGGAAATGCAGTTTTCAACAGCAGTTCAGGCTCTGCTGGAAAGTGGCCCCTGCAAGAAGCAGCAGGCTGCAGAAGCATCAAAGCAATTTAGCAGCAGCAGCAGTGAAACTGTGTCACTCTTCCTTTCTACCCAGTCTCAACTTCAAAACTATATTTGATTTGGGGCAGTGAATAACATGAATGAAGGAATAAAAGAATAAAGCTCTGAAGAGTTGGCCAGGCTGTCAGAGAAGTATAAGGATTTCAATATAAACCTGACTGGTGGAGGGCAGGTTATAAACACCTAAGATTGTGGGAGAAGAATCCTGTTAGATTTTCATCCCCTTGTTTGTTTTAATCAACTATAGTTTCTTCTCAAGTTGTCTTGAGAAAAAACAACTCTCAGCACAGGCTACAGGGATCTCCAGGAAAGCATTAGAAAGTCTATTAAAACTGGTAGATTGGGTGAAAGCACCAGAAAATGTTCTCTATTGTAGCACTTCCAATAGCAGAGAAATGGACTGGATGCACTAACACACTTGTGGATGCCCTAACACACTTGTACATGGGGTGGCTTGACTGCATGGACTGCAGTAATCTGGACTATTGTTTAGATTCAGTCATTCTGGCTAATGAATCTGGAACCCTAGCACTGGATTCCCATCACAAAGTAATGCTCTGTAAAGGACAGAGTCCCTTCTGTGACTGTTTAAGCCTGTTTCTCATTCTTGATGTCAACAGCAGGTTGACTTCTCTTGAAGACTAGGGCAGAATTTTCTTCTTGCCTGATCTAATTCTGGACCAATACATATCAATTCATCTTTTGCCAACAGTGTTATGAATTTAAATAGCACCCTATCTCCCAAATCTGCACTTACCTTTTGCTGCTTTTATGCAGAAGAGCCAGATCTGACTCAGTCTCTAATGCTTAAACAAAACCCTTCTCCCTTTGGTTCCCAGGACAGATGAACTTCCTTTTGATTTCAGAATTTCTGCCCTTTGAAATGCTGTGCTTTGACAGCTCGGGATTTCTGACCATGGACACTTCTGTAGGGGAAAAAAAGTCATCAGTGCATTCAAAACTGGTACCTAGAGTGAGTCCTGTAGGAAGCAGCCCTTTACAGAGCTCCCTGGGGCTCTGGGGAAGCAGTTAGGCTGAAGAGCTGCCACATGGTTTTTGAGCAAAAAGATGCATTTTTCTTTGAGAATCTGAATGAAACAACAGGAACTCACTGCTGATGGAAGAGGCTGGACTTGAGACTGGACAAATACTGCTCATACAGTAGAATTTTCCAGGGACCATATAACATGTGTGGAAACAAAGCTGCAAAGGGATGCAAAATTTCTCCTTAGGGCTGCAACTATTAAGAATAGTCTGTTCTTAGTCCAGAGGGAAACAAAATCAGATGAATTTGATCTCAAGTAGTGAACAAAAAAATGCCAGGCATTTTCTGGATGTCTGTGTTATTACAGGGAACAGCCTGAGAGATGAGTTATTTGTCTTTAAGCTATACAGCTGTTAAAGTTCTAAGAAATGAAGTCATGGCTTTCAACATGCCCCAGTTATTGCATGTATTTCTGTTTGAACTCTAAGGTGGCTTGGACTCTCAGAAATGCATGGATGTCTCAAAAGCCATACCTACTTTTCTGCAAGATCAAAAGGGACCAAAACAACATTTGAGTTTACCTGATCGTAAACATAATTCTGTAATTCATCATCAGTAGTGTCACTGCAGGTTTGACTTACCTTTTCAACACTGCCATTTTTACTGGCAGGGAACAGCTACAGATGGTATAATCCTTGTCTGGAAGCAAATATCTGAAAGAAGCTTTAAATGGTCTGCCTGCTGTCTCAATTTATGTATTTTTAGAGTTTTGCTAAACCATTCTATGAATTTGAAGATAACAAATTTACCTGTTAGGAAAATCCAAGTATAGTTCCCCTAATCCTTATCCCGTTTCCCTTTTGCAACATGGTAGAGATGCAGCAATATCTTTCATTATATATATTAAAGGATGGAAAGCTGTTACCTCGTGTTTTGACCTGCTGCCCTTGGTCAAATTGATTATTTTTTGTCTCCAGCACAGGATTTAGACTTGCCTGTGCTGCAGTGTTTGGCCAGCCCCATTTCCAGGACACATTCACACATAGCCAAAGCTGTGGTGGCTTATCAATCCCACTGCAATAACGTGACCCACCAGAGAGAGACCTCTCTGCAAATCACAAAGCCACTCCCTAACCCGTGTCTGCCTTACAGTCCCAGAGGCAAAGTACAGGCAACTTTGCTCCTGTATCCAGCAGCTCTCCCTCCACTCAGAGGCAATTAGGATTTCAGGAATCATACAGCATGGGAGGGAGGAAGAAGGGTATGAAATGACAAAATAAAAGGGAGTTCTTGCTATTTTCATCAACTGACACCATGAATCTACTCATTATGAATCTACATAGGGATCAAGCAGTATGAACTCTGCTGCAAGCAAATACTTTTGAAAAATGACTAATTGGAAGGTTCTCTTTTAATGGGTGTTATCCTTAAGATAGGGAAGATCTGAATAGGCTCTGACCTCTTCTGAGATGGGTGCACTGGCAACCTGTTTTGTTTTACAAAACATTTAGTCTACAAAATACTCAGCATATTCAGTTTTTCCAGTTCTAGGAGAGAAGTAGGACATCCTCTGAAGAGAAATTTTTGCATCTAGCCTATTTTCAAATAAAAACACCTTGGACAAACCAAAATATGAGTGATCTCATCTGTTATAATAAACAGCCACGCCTGTGATTTGGAAGAGATCTGAGATGCCTCCTGAACAGTCAAGAAACTAACCAGAAAATTTTCTCTGTGGCTTGAATTGCTGAGCTACAGAATCTGGAAGCATCACAGGCATGTCATAGCAGTGGTTTAGCTTGAGAATTACCCTAAATAGCCTTATTATCACCACCAAATGATAGAGTATGGCAACTGGAATGCAAGCCAAACACAATGGAATGACCGATGAAGCTGTTTTGCTGAGGTCATCTTTTTGAACTCTTATTTTTTTCCCCACAGTTTTCACATGTGAAATCTCAGTTACACAAAGTCCCAGATCAGAAGAGATCAGCAATATATATGAGATCAGCAAGAACAGCAACACATTATTAAAGTTCTCACTCACTTTCATTTTTCTAAGGCAAAAAGAAACATACTCAAAGTTACACTGACACACAAACATTTAGCTAAAATCACTACTGACTTCATAAAGCAAAACTTCAGTCTTAAAAAAAATTCTGTCTTACAATCATCAGACTGGATCTTGAGAAACTGCGCTAGTCTTTCAGAAATATAGTGTCATTTTAGCTTATTTACCATTAAAAATGCAAACAAAAGATGAATATTTAGAAGAGGGAAAATACTCATGCTTATATAGCTGCAGGCAAAGAGTAATTGCAGACAGACCAGAATCATTAGTGTGGCATAACTGCAGCTGACTAAAGGCATCTCTAAGTAAACTTCAGAACAGGTTCAGTGGCTAAAAATGTCACACTAAAGGCTTTAGTGCCTAAGGATTTTCACTGTATTTTCCAGGAAGCTTTGATAAAGCAGGAGGCTGATTTAAATAAGCTGCAGAGCTTTTGTCCAAAGTATTAAAGTTGTCACTTCTCTTATAGAAAAAGTCAGAGGAAAAGAGTGCAGTGAAGTGCTTACTGGAAGGGAACTGAGGCTGATGCCTTAACAGAAGCAGTTACAACATAAGGCAAAGCCAAGGCACTGAGCAAAGATTCTTGCAGATTAAATTCAACTCTGGAAGACAGGATGTTTGTCTAAAACCTTGGCAGTGAAAAATGGTTGTTCTTGGCACTAATCACAATCACTGTTTAAGTCCCTCTGCTATACAGTTACCAATAAAGAATGCATTTGATTTCTCTGGAACTGACAGAGTGCAGAAACATTAATGCAAAAAATAATGTAGACCAGTTACGAAGTAGATGGGAATATAAATATTAACCCTTTCCTGGATATGGCTGCTACTGGTCTATCTGGTTCTCTCTAGATCACAGGAGCTGCATTGGTTATTGCATTCAGTGCAACCTGCTATGGATTTGAACGAATTCTCTCCCTTCCTGCAACATAATTTTGCCAAGTGTAAAATAAGAGTGACTCATTTGTAGTGCTTTAGAAAGGACAAATAAGAAATGGTTTCTAAGAGCAGACTGTTTTTATTAATGCTTAAAATATTCTGTGGTCAATTGCACCTTACAAAATACAAACAGCCAAAACACCTGAACCATATTCAAAGATGGAGCACAATACAGGCAATTATTCTGTAACAAAAAGGTTATACTAACAGCTTACACAGTGCTGAATATTGATCTGTGTGGGACTGAAGATTACAACTAGTTGTATTAAATTCAGCACTTGAAGAGCAAGAATTGCATTAAGAAAATAGCCAGCAACATTTTCACACTGTCTTAATGCAGCCTCTTTTCCACAGACTTCAAAATGCCTCTGAGACTGTTAAACTAACATTTAATTCAGTATTGTGAGTGAATTTTCATCTTCAAAAGTTCTGGCCTTCTGAACTTAATGTTCCATGTAATGTTTTTATTAAAAGATTTTTAACTTTATAGCAATACCTGTTACAGACAAACATACCAAAAGAAATCTCCTTCACCTGGATAAGCCATCACAGTGGACATTTTAGGATGCTACAAAGTCAGCAGCCCCTATTATTAATTTTAAAAATAAATAAATATACTTGAAGAAAATAACCAGAATGAAAATAAAATCATGTTTTTTAGATAAGCTTTACATCATCCAAATTAGGCAATATGTGAATAAATCCCACGTAATAGTATTTTTCCTGCCACACTAAACACAACTGACTTGCACAGGTGGAAAACTGAAGTGTATATATTGATAAAAGGTGTTCCAGGAGGAAAGAATCCATCTCTCATAAGCAAAAGAGAAAGGCAAAGGCAAACAAACTGGTAAGGAAAGATAAAGTCAAAATGGATCCAAGAATGTCAAACACTATGATTTAGTTTTCAAGTTGTTAGGCAATACTGTGCAAGCCCGAACAATTTTCCTAGTCTCTCTAAGGTAGTGCCTAGAATGTTTTCAACACAAATTAAAATTGTGCTGCACAGAAAATAAGAAAAGGCAGCAAACTTGCTAAATACCTTTTTTCTAGTAGTTTATCTATTTTCATAGATATTTTAAAGTATATTAGCCTAAAACATGCCTAGGGCCTCTATAGCCTCTCAATTAATTATTCAGCTAACCATTATGAAAAGAGGAGCTTCTTCAATCTTGTTTCTGTCATGAAGAATGAGTGGAAGAAAGCTATCACATCAGCAGAGACATAATACACACACCTGGTGAGCCTCTTGATGAGCACATAGAATGCCCCAAATTTGTCACTTTGACATGAGTGTAATTATGCCAGAAACAGCCCTTTCTGGTAGCAACACTGAAGTACTTAAAATTCAGCTGAGCAGGGGCAAGGTTCCTGGCATCGTTTTCATATGGAGAACTGAAGTACCTGCACACACAGAGTTATATCTGATATGGAAAAAATGTCGAACGAATTGGAAATCATAACAAATATAAAAGCAAAACTTGCCTTTCCCCCAACAAACCTCAACACCATCAAGTATCCAACACCTCTGAATAACTAGTGTTTGATTTTTCTATGTATTTGTGTGGTTAACATGTACTTTATTTTGAGGATATTGAATGGTCGCTGACGTATCACAAAGTAAGCATTCATAGTGTTGTCTATGCAGCAGAACTTGAAATAGGATACTCTCCTCTATCACCTGGGAATTTTAGCTTCTTACAGGCAACTTTGGCCTTATTTGGCTTAAGGAGCAAAATAATCCGTTGCATGACCACCCCTGCAACACAAGTTGCATACCTGCATGCAAAAAAAAAAAATTCCTCAAGGGGCTTATTGCTGGTGAAGACTAAACTAAAATATATTCTTTATCTATTTTTGTGGCCAGACACATACTGTACATAATGGTTTGGCAGCATGACTACAAACTCCATTGTGCCTCTCTTGGGATTAAAACTTTAAAAGGAAGGGAAGACTTTAAAGTGAGACTTCAAACCCCTAGAAACTCCAGCATAAAATTTCAAAACTGTCTTGAACAGAAGGTTTTCCCACTGCAACAAAGTGGACTAATTTGAGAAAAAAAGGGGTCTGTACTGTTTTTTTATTTTTTTAAATGTTTTTTTAAAAAGTGACAAAACAGCACTTAATTATAGCTCGGCAAATGACAGCAATTTGTAACAGGCTTGTAACTCACAGGACTAAACAGTTTTTGCACTTGGCATCATAAACTTTGTGCCACAGAAACGCCTTGTTCCATTAACACAACCAACCACAGTGTGTTTAATGCAATAATGTGAATACGGAAAAGCAGGTTTCAGAAATCATGACAATTATGGGCAGATAACCTTCTCTTTGTTCACCATGATGCAATTACATATGGACAAAACTTTTACAGTGTAAGGCACCCACCCTTAAACGAACCCCCATCCCAAAGGAAAAAAAAATACAAAAACCAAAACGCAAGAGATGTAAAAAAAATGTAGGGAAGATAAATGTCATACTCCTGGGGTGAATATCTTCTCAGTTTGGATGAAAAACAAAAGTGCACTCATGATCTAAACATATTTAGGTTGAGGAGGTTTCTATATTACATATTCTTCCCTTCATTAGCAATTAAGTAATGAACATGCAGAAAATCAAAGGGGAAGGGGCAGATGAAAAAGTCTAGAATTCAATTTTTGTTTCAAAACTTTTCTAGCTTTTGAGGCTTCTGATGTATAAAAGTTTGGACATGATAAAATGTTCAAATTATTTTCTGAGTAGTTGGCGAAATGACACTAGACTATTTGTACACAAAGAACTTTGAGGCATTTTGTTTTTAATTTGCATACAATTCTTAAAGTGAATTCCACATGAAGAAGGGTGAGATACAACAGAGCTCATTTACCATTTCACAAGTTAACAGAACAAAGTAAACATCTGTCCTTCTTATTAATTAGTGCCTACCCCTTACTCCAACTTGTCACTTCCTGCTGCAAGTCCCCATGCCAAAGAAATGCATGGACTAGTTCCAAATTCCACAGACGTTCACACATGGACTTCAGTGATACTGCAAATTATAACAGCAAGAAAAAAATTGAAATAGAAAGGCTTTAGATGACCTTATATTCTCTTAATGGTTCACAAATGAAGACCCAAAATTCTGAGTAAAAAAATACTTCAGTTGTCCAGCTCAGCTATTCATCTGACTGTGGTTCCTCTATGGAGCACACAGCTAAGGAGAAAATACTTTCTGTCAAATAAAGAGGGGGCATTATTAAATCAGAAACAGAGAAGTCCCAAAATAGCTGTGCTAAAATGGACTTCCCAAACAATTTTCTCTGGAGCACAATTTGAACATGCTCTTTCCTTCTACATACTGATAAAGTTTTCTAGCTATATAATTTCCATACATAGTTGCATTTGACCAGGTTTTTGGCTTATATCAAACTGGCAAATACCATCCTGACCAAAGTATATTACAACTGTATTATACCCACAATAAAATAGTGGCATGGTGCTAAAGACAGCATCATCTTTCTTCATGCTTTAATGAGATCAGATAATAGGTTAAACATAGGTTGAAAGGAGGCAAATCTGTCTTGCAGATCTTTCCAAAAAAAAGAGATGGGAATGTGAGGCTATCCAGGTAAGACAAGAGAAAGGCATAAGCTGCAAAGAAGTTGAACCTACCAACAGCAGCAGAAAATCCCCATCACTAGAGAGGTCTTTTTTTAGGTCTTACAGCAATAAATACCAGTTTAGCCTTCTGCCCAAAGACTTCTAGGAAGCCTTTTTCTTGGTGTAGGATTCGAGACCCTGTGACACTGTTCACAGTGAGTTGAATGAAAAAAACTAAATTGATTGCATTGAAGTGGAAAACCAAAGAATTGCACATCTCTGATAGTACAGGGTTTGCATTTGCACACAAGCCTACACATCACAGCACATCTCTCAATGCCAGTGATTCCATCTGGGATATGCCAATTTTTTCCTCTCATGATTGTGAATTCTCCAGCAACTCTACTGAGTCTGAAATACGTCAGTATCAGAGAAGAAACAATAAAAATCTTTGTACACTTCAATATTTATTAATTCTCTAGCAACTTTTTTGCTATATATTTAATACTAGCGTGACAAAATTCCTGATAATTCTATCTCATGCAGGTAACTTAAATGAAGAGTTAGCACTATCTAAACTGATGAACCTACCACTAGGGGCTACTGGGGAGTCTACAAGACAAGCATTTCCTGCAGCAATGACAACGAGGTGGGGATGCACAGAACACAACAGGCTCAGCTGAACGTACCTGGCAGGGTCTAAGGACAGCACGGCCTTCAGAAGGACTGGAGGGGCAACATCCTTTGACCTAAACAGACTTGCCATTACTGTTTAAGAGGGCTTGAGTGGAGTTGGAGACATGTTGGAAACTATTGTTAGGAGAGGTGGTGTTTCTGTAGGTAGTCAAATAGTTTAGCTTTTGCTAGTTAAAGTTGCTGTGATTTGTGTTCTCTCTTCGACACAGGAAAATGTGTTACTCTAGCCAAATTGCTATTGTTTAGGTCACAACAGAGATATTGAGAGCATACTGTACCTTTCTGCAGCTGAAGACAAAGATTGCTGATAGATTGCTGCTATTCCTTCTCTGCAATTCCTTGGTGAATACATTTTCATCAATAGCAACTATGAAAACAAACTCTCTAGAGTCCAAATTTTTTTAAAATATATTACAGGAAAAGTCTACTTGTAAATCACTTATTCTTTTCTCCTACAATTCCCACAGGTTTGAAAACATAATAATTATAAATGTCATTATTAAAATAATAACAAGAGTTGTGATAGTCTTTCATTGTACTGGGCATTTCCCTTTTTTAACTGACATACATTCTAACAGAAATACCACAGTACGAACCAGATAATTTCAATTATAAAACAAAATGCAAACTATTCAGTCCAATGTTAGAGCATGTGTATGTGTGTATAATACTGTAAAAGTAGTCACACATTAGAGGTATATAATTGAAACAGCATTTTCTTTCATGAACCTGCTATTATTGAGGCAGTGACAAGGTTTCCATGTCTTTGTTTTTTGAGCTCTTTAAAGAATGGCTATTGCCACATTTTGTAAACCTAAATACTGTACAAGCAGAAGCTTGTTGGTATCAGGTAAGGAGTAATACTAGTAGTGCAAACAGCTGCAGAGACAATTCCTCCAGTTTTGGGGTGAACCAGCTATATAACACTGAAAGAGGACAGGCTTCTTCTTCAAACCCACACTCATGCGTGTTTCTCCACTCAGCCATACATCCTTCTCCATCTTGGTCTTCTTTTTACAAGGGTACTTGGGGGACAACCACCCGCTCATGTGATATTTATCATATGAAAGATTTCTTGACTCTTTTCCTACTAATATTATCAATGTTTTAGAACAAGTCAAGGAATGATAAATACCTCAAGCATCAGGAAAGTGACAATAATACTGACTTAGTATCTTTAGTAAAAAGTGAAACATTCTCTCCTGAGATATAAGTCAAGGGAGGAACAGGAATGATGAACCTAACACTGTACCATTATTTGATCGTCGTGCACCTCAGCTGAGCAGATGGGAAAGAACAAGTGTTTATTGCCCTCTGCTCATCCAAAGCTATGACAGGCAGTTTATTTAGCTAAGTGCTTGGCATACCAGTATGCTGTCAGAGCAGTTCTCAATGTGCTGTCCCCCTTTAGCTTATTTCTTTCAAAGAAAAGAAAAAAGAGAGAAAAAAAAAAGAAAAAAAAATGAAAAAAAGAAGAAAAATCTCAGCAGGTTAACCCTCGTCTTCTCTCAGCTCTGTGGGTAGAAATTTGTATTGCTGTTGGCGGATCTGGGCCAGTTTTTTCCTTGCCTCTTCCAGCTCTCTCTCCTTCTTCAGCATTTCTTCTTGGGCTGCAATGATCTAGAAAACAGAAGCATGAATTATGACAGCAAGGAATACTGTCTGTAAAATAAGATTTCTTTCTCTACGACACCACAGTCACAGCTGGCCCTTGAGCATTCTCCGGAGAAGCATCAAATTTTAATTACTTCATCAGGAATTGCTCAAATTTTTCCAGATCCCAGGACTATGCCATCAAGAAAAGTATTGTATTTCCACTTGTTTCTTAAAGAGGACTGAAAAAAAAAGAGAAAAATAATCTCCCACCATGCATCCATGAAGAATTTTACAATACCGCGCTCCCCGATCATTCATCAGGGTGAGGCTTTAGAACATGTCTTAACATAATATCTGAGTGACAGTAAAATCGAACATTCCATACTGCAGGTATCCACAGCATTTTCCTGCATCTCAGAATGCCAAAGAAAAAACGACAGTAGTACAGACATGCAGAAATAATAAAGTCCAGTATTTTTTAAGTAGCGACTACCGAATATGATGTTCCTCATTCATTATAAAGAATCTAGAAGTTGGAACCTCAAAGCCTTAAAATCTATTTTTAAATATTGTTATTATTTCCCAATAATTATTATGGTCACAGTAAAGCATCATCAGTTTTTATCTCTCACTCTCTATTTCTTTGCTTAAATATACACAAAACTATTGTTTCATTAAGATTTGAGAATATTTGAAGTCCATAAAGGAATTCTGAGAAGAGCCATTAATTTAATCACAACAAAATTGGACAATGGTAACTGCTATTACAGCAAATGCTCAGCGGAGAAGTGCAGACACCACACAGCAAATCACTTCCCTCTCATGTCAGTGGTTACCTGACAGAGAGGCACCAAGTAATTTATCACAGATTTCTAAAGAGATTTGTCCAGCCTGCAATGCAGCACATGGACATCGTAACACTGCTCATTTCTGTGACAGTTTTTCCCTGCTGTATTTCTGGAGTGATTGTACCAACCTGAGCAATGCCACCCACAAACTTTGTTTTGACCACAACGTCGTCGTCCTCTGCTTTTCCAAATGCTGCTTTTTGGGCTGCCCTGACAAGATTGTCTGATGCACGCTTGACAGCATTTCCTGCAGCCTTTGGGAAAGACCAAAGAAATTTACTAATAATGAAGATGCACAATTAACACAGATTCATCTGAACACCAAAACTAAAACATCTTTGCTTGACTACACAGGAAAGATATGGGGTTTTTTCCCCAGCGAAAAGAAAATTAATCTTTGAAAATCAGTGGTACAGAGACGAACAAAGTTCCTTTATTTAACAAGCTGGAAGTTGGAGAAGTGACAAATGAGATTTTTTTCCCTACAGTTTGAAATAAAACATTGGATGAAATTGCAAGTTTTATTATGCTGATCAGACTTTCGATTTTTTGATAAGGAAGATCAGAAACTAAAAGCTAGTGTATAAAGATATTATAAGGCAATTAAGTTTTTAAATTAATGGACTTTCGTCAGGGCAAGTTAACAACTTACACGGTTATCTTACATTTAAACTTATATTTCCTTAAGAATTCTCAGATTTCTAAAGAGAAACAGTCAAACATTTGTAATACATCTTTTGTTGTCTAAACTGGATGCTGCCAGCAGGCCAAGACAGCCTGCTCCCACATGCTGGAGGCACACTGGCACTGGGAAGGGAAGCCACATGGACCAGCTCTGAACCTGCTCCCCACCTTCCCCCAGTCCTATCCCATATTTCCAGCTGCATCTTTCTTTCAACTCTTCCCCGCTGAAATGATCCAACGACAAATTATTTGAAATTTGCTCTGCTCAGTCTGGAGCTCATCCAGAAAGAATGGAAACATTTCCAGTTGTTTCATTAAGCTTGGGAAGATTCTGTAACAGTGCGTTCCAAATTTACATTCATGGGAAATGCAGTTCAAATTGGGGTACGAAGGAGAAGACCAAGGCACTCAAAGTCCTGAACTCAACCTATTGATTAAAGCTATGTGAAAACATTTGTTCTGGGGGCAAAGCCAGCTGAAAAGTCTCAGTAGTTTTGGCAAGTCCACCAGTAAAAATATTTAGTAGACATCAACTCACTGTTTTTGCTATGATAAAAGACATGATTTCCAAGTGCAAACTGCTTTTCCCTTCATTATTCATGTTGGGGCTAAAATGAAGCTTGATAAAACAGCAGAGTTCAATTTCAATCCATGCTTGGGCTTATTTCCTTCTCACGTTCCCTTCCAATTTCTCACATTTGATGTCTATTTAATAATATTTGCCTACAATGACTGAGAACCCTGAATTTCCTGTCAGAGCTGAGAAAACAACTCTAGTAATTGATTTTCTTCCTGTTTCCATTGTTTGTTCTGCATTTAAAATGCCCTTGGACCCATCCTGGCACTTGGTTATTACAGTGCATGGCACTATGGACAGAACTGTCTTCCAGTTACTGACACCTCCCTCACAGCCGTTTGGCAATGTCAGTCTACACAAATCCACTATAAAGCACTAAAACCATCTCAGTCCTAGTGACAACATTAACATGCCATTGTTTTCTATAGAAATAAACATATTCTTCACACATTCATTCATTTATTTTTTCCTCCTAAATATTTAAACCGTTTTTTTTACTATGATAAAAGTGATGACATCAGTTCCTCATGCTCAGACAGATAGTTAATCATATGTATTTCTGTTGGGCTTGATTCTGCCTATCCATACATGAACTGTTGTATTGAGTGTCCATTAGTAGCATCTGTGCAAATACAAGAAAAAGAGGAAATTTCACTTATTCACCAAAGATACTTCATGTTGATGGTACAGAAAAAGGAGCTGAAATAGTTCCTACGTTCCAGGCTAAGCCTGCAGGGCATGATGTCAGAGAAGGCTGTAGCCATTTTAAAAATTACCATCCTCAAAGAAAACTTCTGGAGACATTAGATTTTACCCATCATAACACAGTCTTAACTCAGCAACAGTTCAGAGAAGCTCAACATGAAAGGGATGTGTAATGTAAAAGGGAACCAGTTTCATATAAAGAAGCTCTATCAGACTTTAGATGAGATGTTGCATCAGCTTCTGTTCATACTTTTGTCTAACAATGATTCTCCACTTTAGAAATGTTCTATCTATTAACTGCTCTCTCGACTCCTAGAAACAGAGGAAGACTGACCACAATCCAGGCTAGCACTTAGGGAAATACTTTGTTCAACATATGCATAACCTTGCAGTGCTAAAACAGTTTACATAGCACTACTGTGGGTTTTCAGTAATTAAGAACACAAGTACCTGTAGTCTCCTCATGGCTTCAGAGTCATGATCAGCCTTCACTTTGCAAGCCACGAGCAACTGTGCTGTAGAAGCTGCAACTTGTTTGGCAGATGAGATGAGTTTCTCCTCACTAGCGTGGCCTTGAACTGAGGCATTTGCTGCTTCACAGAGATTGCTGGTTGCAGCTGCCACCATTCGGGCCTAGAAGTTAAAAAAAAAACCAAAAAAAAAAGTCACTGTGTATTCTTACAGGATATTTCTTCAGAGAAGGTGCCAGTTTTCTCAAGAGAAGCAGTTACTCACAGCGGAAATAAGTCCCTGAGACCACTGTCCATCATCAGCTGCATTTGCAGGGATTGCTCCAACCTGAAAAAACAGTTCAGAGATGGTTTACAAGAAAACAGAAAATGTAATTGCTTTGTCTCAAATTTTGACAAGCAGTAAATCCATGAAAAAAGGAAACACCTGTACGTGTGACTCTGCCTAGCACATTCAGGAGCAGAAAATCCAGCTGGAAGTCAGTTGTCAGACTAAGTGTGCTTCCAGCACACATCTGCTCAGGAAGTGTCCAACTTACTATACTGCTTCAACTGACCCATTCTAAGAACACACAGAATCACCAGAGTAACCAGTAATTACCAGAGTAACCAGTAATTACCAGAGTAACCAGTAATTACCAGAGTATCGATGGTTGAAGCCACGGCCTAAGCAACAGTTGAAGCAGCAGCTCCTAATCTCCCAGACTTTAAAATAACTGACTTCTGTCTCCATAATACATTCGAATTTACATCATTCTTTAATCTCTTCTGATTCTAGCACTGTGGGTAGGTACAAATAAGAAAGCTTCACAGGAAAGCCCCCTAAGTGCCTTCATGCCTAATAATGGCACTTGAGGGGAGCAGCTGCTTTTCTGCATGGCTTTTTCACTGAAATGTTCATGGCACCAGCAGTACCAGCAGCAATCCAGAGACAGTTTTCTTCCCATGTTAGATGAAAGTAATGAAACTAAACCCTACAGTTGGTTGCTGGCCCCACACCCCCAACAGCCAGAGTCTGGGTGTTTTTGGGAGAGAAGCTGGAAGATGCGCAATGTAAACATGTGTTTTAAAATAAATGGGAAACAGGGACTTGTGCATAATGAGAATTCCAGGGAATGAAATCGGATCCTTATACATAGCATCAACATAAAAAGGAGATGTGTTATCTCATGGCTATGGTGACACTTGGGTATAACTAAAAAAATCAGCTATACAAAAAAACCCACTAGGTCCCTAAATTATTTAGGTTTCAAGGGTTTCTTGCCTCATCGTGCCCCGAAAACATATTTTTATATAGACAGCAGATTAAGTGCTCTGTGCTCCTGCTAAAACTAAAAGCACAAGCTCCCCGGAATCCTGGCTGAAGTACACAGCATAGCCCTGTTGTGGGATCCAATTGTCAGTCTGCTCTGAATTAAGAATTAGATGAAAATGGAAACCATAACTATACAACAACAATGATCCTATAACAAATTGTTCTCACAGGCAACATATCTGGTTGATAACTCAAATTTTTAAGTTTCAAAGTATACTAATTGTGAAAAAAAGTGATGGATATGAAATCATTTACAAAAATCTCAATTCTGACCACACCAAAAGGATGCTACGTATTATAAACACTCTTTCCACTTTTGGTCCCAAAAATACTTACTAGCATGGCCACCTAAATATACTGTACCTGTGTCGTGATTGAATCAGACAACAAGACACTGACAGCACAATTAGTGAGGCCTTTTGCTGTCCTGGTACAGAGTGGTATTGTACATTGTGACATTTGTGTTTGCATCCCCAAACTGTTGTGTGGGACTATACACGACTAGCTTGAATCACAGATCTTCATCAAGTGAAAAACCCCCACAGTAAAACTCCCCACAACTGAATCATCTGAATCAAACACTTGATTACACTTGTGAGGTTTAAATAAACATAACTGTAGGATTTTTTAAACAGAACCAGACCTGGGCCATGTATTGGGATGAGCAATGAAAAGATTTACATTTTTGTTAGTCATTCCCAAGCTTCTTTCCTACTGGTTTTAACAGAGAACAGTTAAGAGACTAGATTCAATTTCAATGCTTTCCCACACTACTGCTGCTTCTTGTCCTGTTTACCCACCTTTCCCTGTGCCACCAGTTCCCTCTGGGCTGCTGAAGCTGACTTCACAAGGGCACTGGTAGCAGCTGCAATGGATTTAGCTGCTTCCAGGATCTGTTCTTCAAAATCCAGAGTCTCATCTGCTTGCTATAACCAAGAAAAAACAATGTTACCCATTCACATGAAAGCAATTATATTTTCAAGACTGAGGGCATAGGTAAGATGAATTTGGAACACATCAGTAAATTCAGTAAGGCCTGCAACATCATTTTTTGTGCAAAGGAGTTTTGTTTGGACTAGAGCTGGGAGCCAACACAAATTAAGTATTAGCTTGCCCTTGTGGCTGCTCACACTAAAACAGAGTACCACACGAAATACTTAAAGAATTGCCATTAACTTCTTTCAAAAACATTACCTCCACTAGGGCTGCTCTAAAGTACATTCACAAAAGTGCACATCTGAAAAGAAATTCTTGTTTTTCCTATCAAGATCATCTTTGTAGTGTCATAATACTGGCTTCCAGGATTGCTAAACTAGGGAAAGCATTTTCTAAATACTTAAGGCATTGAAAAAGAACAGTCATAAATGTGTATTGTCTCATTCACCTGTACTAAGGAATGTAAAGTAGATATCAAGCAAGAGCATAGATTTAACAATTTTTGGCAAGAGCTGTCATTTCATGGAAAGCAGCTTTGTGCAGCAGTCCAGTTTAGTGATCTTGGAGATATGAAGTTCCAAAGGACTGTCTGGAACACTTCAATCATCCAAACATGTCTTTCAACAAGCATGTGCAAATAGAAAACTCAGCTGTTCCTAATGAGGTTTCTTACTATTTAAAATGCAAATCTATTGTTCTATAAAAACAACTTCCCTGACTTTCTAATCATTGAAACAAATACTGAAAACATTTATCCATCTAAGCATGCTTACTAGCTTCTGAACAGTAAACAAAATAGATAGAGATGAACAGTTATTGTTATGTTAAACAGAACCAGGCCCGAGCCATGTATTCTGATAGATTTTTACACAAAATAATCCAACTGAATGTATTTTATTTGTGATCCAATCACAAGCCTACCAGAATCCAAGGCAGTATGACGAGCAGGGCTAGTGGCTACAATATCAGAACATTCTACCTGTGAGAGATGAGGCTTTTGAAATACAGTTTTATTCTAACTTTGGCAACCACAGCATTCTTGTATCACACAACTAACTTTAGAAACATCAGCCAGTTGGGCTTTGAGTTAGAAAATTGATCACTTCATTTGCAAGTCTAAGCACACCCATCTAAATTTAAGTCAGGTTTAGTTCTCCTTTTACTGCAGTTCAATGAAATAGTAGTCAATTATAAAATAATAAAAGATAATGATGAGTAATTACAGACCATTACAAAATGGCCCATCAAGCAGCGCTCGGCCCTACAGCACTTCACAGAACTGTCATAACTAAAAGTCCAGGAGATGAAACAATAGCATCCATAAACAGCAGAAAAACTGAATCATCTGAAAATAAAAACTGGTGTGTAGATAAAGTTGTTTGGCACTTGAAAGCTTTTCTTTTTCTTTAGGAAAAGCCACCTAATCCCTGGAAAAGTATTTGTCTTGCCTTGCTATTGGGCTATTCCCATCCACTGTCTTTGTAATAAAAGAAATTGCTTTGGAAAGTGAGCAAGTCATCTTCTACATAAAGTTTTGGCAATGCTTGCAACGTCATATCATGACCATTATTATATCTAAGTGCCATCACATCAGCCCTCAACAGGCCTCAAGTCTTATTTATAAAAAACTTAATCATGACATCACCAAAGTGACTAAATGGAATTCAGTATAGTCACTATCAGAATTATTTTCCTTAGTAAAACATGCATTATTGACTTGGATCTGACTAAAGACTGAAACTGAAATATGAACAAAAGTACCACTGAATGACAGTAAATTTAACAGACTGTCACTGCACTTTTAAAATTTACACACTTAAAGTGTTATTGCACTTTCACTTTTGTCCAAGGCTCCCTGTTATCAAACTTCTAAATTTTCATTTCCAACATTACAAACTATATTATGTGTATTATTCTCTCTGTGTCAGCATTGTCAGGAATTCAAACATAAGCCAGTGAGCACTTCAGTATGTGCTTATTTATTACAAAGGACTGTCAATCTCTACTGAAGTTTAATAAAATGCTCATGGCCCTGTCTGACCTACTGGACAGCTATATATGTGCCCAGATGGAATTCAATTTGTGAAAAAACAGCCACCAAAAAGATGCTGAAGAAAAGTAGTTATTTGAACTCAATTCAGGGTAGTGAGTGGACTAAATATTGCACACAAGTGCTAAGCAAAAATTACTACTTTTCAAAGAGAATGCCAAGAAACCAAAGCTTGCCTTATCAAGAATGTTATTATACAATGGTTGGATTAACTGCCACTGTGGAGCAGCAGGTGAAGCTCAGCAGGAAAACAGACAACTAAACCTCAGTATCTCATCTGGTAACAGATTTTTCCCCTCTGTGTACCAAATTAGTTTCTTTCCTATTATATTGAAATTTGGGGTGTTGGGAGAACAAACCATACCCCAAGTTTCTCAAACTTCCAAATCTGGCATTCTCTGACATCTCACAACTTCTTTTATTTCTGGAAAAAAATTTTTTTTCTCTTGACAGTTGGTCCGTTCTGAAGAATTTACTTTTGAAGCAGCCTTACACAGCACTCAAACTGTTGAACACCTGTTGGCTTTTCATCTTTTGTAACAAATCCTTCTTTTCTAGTCCTTCCCTGTGGTTTTCCCTTCAGCATTCTCAGGTGTGACATCTAAGGGCTGGATACTCAGTGGGGAAGGAGGCACAATGCTCAGCCAGCACTGGGGGTGTGTTTCCTGCTCGTGCTCTCCCAAGAGCATTCCTTAGCAATAAGGATAGGTAGGAGCATGAGACTGACCACAGAAAAACACCCTCCAAGAAAAGTAATTATTCCACCCATTCCCCTTATTAAAAGAGTGTGTCCTGAACTGTTGTAAGTTCACACTCATAAACAGTACCCCCACAACATGTATCAGTTCACAGCCTTCACGAATAAAGCTGAGAGCAATGATGTGATACATGGCAGAAAATGTCACCTTGTAATATTTTAGAGAGGGTTTCTTTGGTTTCTTTAGAAAACCAGATCTGTGATACAAGTGATTAGCTTCTCTTTCCTCAAGCAGTCCCCATGAAGATCAGCATCTCATTTTCCTCAAGCTTAAACTAATATGCTGTTATTAACTATGTACAGGTATAAATGGACTGGAAAATGAAGTCATCAGAACTGAAAAACATTAGGCTCACTACAAAGTCTGCAGAATGAAATATCCTAAAAATGTTGATTATGCCTTGAAAACAAAATGAAACAAAAAGATGAGTTTGTAGTGTATTTTAACATTTTTCTATAGCATCTCCATTATTAGGGGTAGCATAAATAAAGTCAGGGTTAACAGAAAAACAAATGAGCCCCCAATCTCATTGCTAAACGGCAGCAAAAATTACAAAAGACAAAACATTTTCTTTTCAAGCACCTCTCATCTTCTATGAGTAAATTACTGCACTGAGCCATGGAAAACACAATAACCATTTCAGTGAAAGTCAGTTCTTGGCACAGCTGCTGCTCACTGTCACAAAAAGCCCTACACAACTTAGAAGCCCCTCCAAGGGCAATTCTACTGATAAAGGAGCCCTTCATGTGTATATTTACACCAGATTAGATTAGGAGTCTGCAGGAAGTCTTCTAAACCTGCTTGTGAGTGACTGTACTCCTTCATATTGCCTTCTACTATGTTAAAACCCCCGGAGACAGGGCAGGACACTGTAGGAATATGTTTGATATATAGTTGGATTAAATAACAACCTAATATATCAAACATATCACACAGAGTCCTGCAGAAAAAGGCATCCAGGTTTGATTCATCTTGGGTTTAAAAAAAAAGGACCAACTGCTGAAAGCTACCAGCAGGGAACTCTTACTGACTACTAAAGACACCTGTCTGGAGGCAGAGGCCCTCACAGAAGCATGAAGGGCAGACAGCACAGGGTAGGGACAGCAATGCTCTCTGCTGTTGTACCTCACCTACCATACCTTTTTCCTTAAAAGTATTTTTGTCCAGTATTAGCATATAGTTTTTATTAGACAAAATAGTGTTCTTCTTCAGAAAATTACTACTTTTGGGGGTTGTTATTTTACAGGCAGTAGCATATTTGCACAAGAGAAGTAATATGTGTCTGTATTGCAATACACCTGACCCTCCAAAATGAAAAACTGAAAAAAATAAAGAGTTCATACAGAGAAAAAATATAATTGTATTTAAAGGAAACATGAAAGCCAAATCCTGCTTAATAAACCATAAAGATCTCATTGCTTCTCAAGTCAGTTCCCACCTTGAACAATGCAAGGAGAATACTGAACAGGTTTTGTGTTATGGAGAGTAGTAACAGCACCTGCTCAGGAGAGTCCTCAAAGTTCTTCTAAGATACAAGCTCAGAAAACAGATATTAACAGGGTGTCAGTGGGGTTGTGGACTAGTGAACTAAGCATTTTAGGAGCATGTTCACCTGCTGCCAAGGTGATTTGCTTTTTTTGATTTAAAGCAAACAGAATAAGCATCATACAATAAAACATGGGCTGCAATTAGCAAGACTGTCTCATTAGAAATTGTTTTCTGGGATGATTCCCAGAAGTAGAGAAGGAGGAGGATGTCTCATGCTACTGGTGTCAGTTTAAGACATCAAGGGGGGTATGATAAGTGCAAAAATATGTAGAGGAAACAAGGAAAAGAAGAAATAAAAAAATCCAAGAGTTTAAAAAAAATTTAAGATAGTGGAACAAATCAGAAGAAACCCTACCTTCAACTATTGATTTTTTTCTTTAGAGGTAAAAGACAAACTGGAACACACAAAGATGGAAATTTCAAGCCTAAATCAAATGACTCACTCCCTGCACTAATAAAAAAACTTTACCAAAAAACAGACAATCAGCCACCAACCAGTAATGATGAAGATGATGGATTTCCTGTAAGCAGGTATTTTAAAACTACCAACTAAGGACTTGTCTGCAAGTTCACTTGATGAGGATTGCTGTTAACTAAAGCAGGGTATTGTGTAAATAGACTAGAGGTCTGTTCTTTTGTAGAAGATCACTCCTATTCCTGCATTTCATAGACTGAGCATAAGAAAAAGCAACTGTATCAACTCCTTTACCTAGTCTAAGTATTCCTACTACAACACTCGATATGTTGGCAAAGACAGGCATCAGAAAGACAGAACCTGTTCACCACAGGAAATCTTGCTCTGGGAGGATACAAGCTACAAGTCTTCAGTTGAAAAAGTGCTATTTGAGCCACTCCGGGATCTTCCTAGGACCTTCTGATGTGGATTACAATCCATATTGTGAAAGAGATTAAACATCTGAAAAGGCTGCAAAGGCTGTTGAAAACCCAAATCAAACAAGCAGTTGGAAATGAATTTTAGTTTCAGAAAATGACAAGCAGACCATAAATCACAGGCAGACTGGATACTCAAATTAACATGTTAAATGAAGCAGGTGTGAGAGCTGAATTCACTGGGAAATTACAATGACCCTGGAGTGCCTTAGATGTTGGAAGGAAACTGCTCCATGGTTACCAGGCAACACACATGTGCTATTGTGCAGTGATTGTATAGAAAAGGTGATGAAGGACTTTGCCCCTCCCTCAGACTCAGCCTGTGTCCTCTGCTCTGTAGAATCTCATTATAAAGGACCATTTTTCTTTATAAACAAAATGGATGTAGTTGTTAAAAAATGCAGGACAAAGAGCATTTCTTTTTCATGAGCTAATTTATTCCCATCACTAAGCAGGGAGTGGGGGGTGGGACGTCCTCAAAGACTGAAGCTTCCAAGAACTATTTCATCTGATGCTCCTGAATAACCAAATACTACCCTGCACCAAAACAATCATCCAACACTGAATGTTCTTGAGACCCTGCTTTTTAGAAAGACTTCTCAGTAGCTTTACCTTGAAAACAGTTTTGCACCTACAAAGCAGCAGGAAAATAGATACATAGTTCTTTCCTGAGGTCAGTTACACAGCCAAAACATGATTTTCATTTTAAAGAGATCAAACATAGTAATTTCTTCTAAAACCTGCCTGTTATTCAACACCAGGCAAAAGGTCACAATTCTTTGGGATCCAGAAGTTTCATACATTCCCTCTGTACTGCACATGAAAATAGTTGGCTAAATTTTATAATATATTCAGAGACATGTTTGAAATGACCTGGCAGCACGCAACACTACTTGATATAATGAACTGTAATTTAATTTTCTTCAGGCAAATTAAATCGAAATGGTCATACAACATATCTGATTTGATACTGAAGCAGCTACTCTCTAAGCATGGCATAAAATGCTGGGTTTAGTTTTAGAAAATCCTGCAGGTCTTTTGCACTCTGTTGAATCCCTTCTGTGCTGCTGCTTTCTCCTGCTATACTACACAAATTCAGATGAGAACAAAGGGTCTTCAAAGGAAAGCAAGTGAGAATAACTTTATACATCAGTAAAATATGTTTGGAAACAGAAATGTAAATAATCAACAGTAATGATGCCATAACTCTTACAATCATTTTAACATTTGGCTTTTCTTCCTTTGCTTGCTCATGGCTGGTGCTTGACTCTCCCAGAAAAGCATCTTTTCACCCTCTGCCCCCAGGGGTAAGTGCCATCCAGTGCAGAGCCTCCTGGCACTGAGACTCACGCACGTTTGCTTGTTTATACCATTACCTTGGACAGCAGCACAGGAGACACCAACCTATGGGCAATGTGCATCCTCTGCTTTGTCAGCCTCAAAAAACAATGGGGATGGACACTCACCTTGGGCTTGGCTCTTGGTTTCAGCTGCTCCAACTTCTTTGCTGCAGCCTCAATTGATGCTGCAGCCCCTAATAGCTCTGTCTCTGCAATGACTGTTGGGTCTTCTGGATCCACCCACTCTGTCCCTGAAATTAATGGAGACGGAGACAATAACTTCAGTGTCACTGTGAGCTGCCACTCAAACACAGGGTTTGCAATCACACATCGAGGGTCCAATACAGAATGTACATCGCAGAAAGCTGATTTTAGTGCCATAATGGCATGAAACCACTATAGTTTATGTCACAGAGAAAACTGTAAATCAGAGGGGAAGAAAGTATTTAGCAGGATTATTCTGTCATGAAAGTAACTTGTTTAATAATTGTGTAAGCAAAGAAGCTTCAAAAAGAGATACTGTCCATACCGGGAACAAAAGCAGCTATCACTCACCTTGTGTTTATCAGAGGTCTTACTAAGATGGTTCCTAACTTGACGAAGCCATAGGGTACATTGAGAAATCTGACAGAATGGTAAAAGAACAGGCTACAGACAACACAGTCACCCTCAGCACACTTGGCAGTCTGTCTGCTGGCAGTGGGTAGAGATGAAGTTAGCACTGACTGAAGGAAGCACACTTTTGGCAGTGTGTGTCTAGCAGTGATGGAGAAAAGGCCAAAGCAGTTTCTCTATTATTTCCAAAGATCAGCTTTGTTTTGTTGTTGACTTTTTGGCATTTCTCTTTTCTCAAAGAAATTTTACAAGTCCACAAATGAATACTTGGCTGAAAGTGGTCTCAAATTTTTGTCAGTGCATCATTATTTTTGATTTCCTAATACCATTCTCTGAATTACAAGATTCAGAAGGCATCCATATTCTGAATTGAGGGAAACAATGAAACAGCCAAAAGAAGTTCATAACTTCTAAGGGCATGGTCTAAAAACCATAGCTCAAATGTGGTACAAGATGAAGATGTTCTATATTAAACCCTAATAGTGGCAGATAAACCAGGGAAAAAAAAGAAGGCAGCATAAACACAGTCAACCCCAAACTTGTAAAATGTAGCAGTTCCTCTTCAAAAAAAGGCATTTCACAAAGGTGAAAACATTTACATGTTAAATTTGTTAGGACACAATTTTATTGGGTACCTATAAATGAAAATAAGGAGTGAAAATTGTGAATGGTTAAAAACCATTTTACTTCCCACAAAAAAGCTTCTGAAGTGAATAAAATCATCCTCTACAGGCAGCAACTGAGAAAAAAGAAATAAAAACCGCTTTTTTAATGTTAATGAGTATGAATTAAAATGCAAAATTTGCCAGAAATTAATGAATGTCTCCAAAGGTGAGGATAACACAAAGATTTTTAAAAAGCACTTAGGGAATAGAAAAGTGATATTGGCTTGATTTGTTAGCAAATGGAAAAAGAAATTTTGAAATATAAAAAAGAAGGCAGAAGCTGCTGAGAAATTCAATAAAGGTACTTGAACAGGGAAATAGCATAATGTAGATCACATCTCTATGAAATACAGTAACTATATTAAGAGATAAGGAGGGAAGGAAGGAAAGAAATCATGGATTCCCATATACGAAAAGTGCTTAGGATTCATTTCCAAGGAACATGTACTTATAATAGGAAATAACTGAGGAGAACCTGCAGTGTACATTACACAGAATATCCGATCATCATCTCTGGAGTCACGAGCACACCAGACTGGGAGCCAGGCTTCCCAACTCACCCTTCATTGCTTCTGCTGATTGGATGAGCTCTGTAACAGCACCTGCAACGCGCTTGGAGAAAGAGGCCAGCTGATGCTTTAGCTCTGCAGTTGGTTTTTGAAGAATCTAGAGAAAGAGATAGAACGTAATAATGCACATTAGTAAGGATTCCAGAATGCTGGAAGATTCCCAAGGCACACCAGTCAAAGATGTATTTTGTACAGCACTTGTCTGAGAGCCCAGTGAGAGAAGTATACTTGTCAGTGAGGCACTAGGAGGAAAGGCTTACATTCCAATGCTGGATGCACACCAGGAAAGTGGCCCTGCATTGCACTGCTACAGGAACTGACAATATTGTCTGGAAGTTCTCAGTCCTAAACCTAGGACACAATTATCCAAAACAGAGGTGCACATGTGAGTGTCTGGGAGGAATATGCAGCTTTACCACTCCATTCCTAGCTATTATAGTCATTATACTTATGCATCAGGCTCAGTCTTCTCACGCTCTTGGAGAGAAGCTGATTTTCTACTATTGACAGACTGGTTCATCCCTATTTCTAAGAGACAGAATTACAGAGTTCTGGAAGCATCAGTTGCCTGTTCTGGAAAACGTCAGCAATGGTGAACACAATGGGAATGCCAAGACCCTTAAATAGATAAACATTTCTGAACTGAATTTGTATCAAGTATTAAACTGTGTTTCTTCAAATGAAAAACAGTCAGACACTCAGCAAAGTTGAATTCTTCCGCTGAACAGGAATGTTTGCATTTTTAATTACCATATTGTAAAGAAAAATGTTAAGTTTTGGAAATTTATGTATACTCAAAAGCTCCTTCTGAGACAAGAGTGACAGATATACAGAGAGCTTTAAGAGCAAAACAACTGGTTGAGTCTTGAAAGTCACATTCAGGTGTGCATTTTCTTAATGTTTTCAAAAACTCCCCTGCAAAGTCTCTCTAGGTGCACATTGAAAACAGATTGTATTTTTTGCCAGTGTTTCCATTTTGCAGTGGAATGCATAACCGCTTTTCTTTGACAGAATAAACTAAACCAAATTATTTTCCTAACTTTGCCTGGTCAGAACTCTGCTGCACGAGGAATTCTCTCTCTCTGGAACTGCCATGTCAATGCATATGTGGACTGGTCTCCTGCTTCCTAAGGATGATCCTCAGTCAACAAGTTTCCACAGCAATCACAAGTACATGAACCCTCAATGGCTAAACAATCTGCAACTCTAATAAAATACAACAACACAGTTATAACCAACATTTATACACTGCATAAACTCTTATCATGGCAGAAACTGAGCACTGGGCATTTCAAGGGTTATCTTCCAACACAAGCAAAAATGTCAAAAAAATACTCAAATGTGGTCAGGACTATAGCAAAGAATGACATTTTTCGCTCCAATGACTGTGACACTTGTACTATCTGTGACAGTGTTGACAACGTTGGAATTGAAAAAACTGAGCAAATTTTAAAACTAGGCTGTTAAAGAACTGCATTGTTTTAAAGCCAGTTTAGAACTCTCAGCAGTCTCATCCCTGCAGAGTCATGGACAACAACAAAAGCTCCAGACTCCCCCTCAACTCAGCATGGATCAATACTGATCAGGATGGAGTGTATGAATATGTAGGAGGACAGATCAGTCTTGAACCTCACAAATACAACTTACAAGTAGTTTTACAAAGATGTGCATGCCCTACAGCTCAAATTAGTGTGTTCCTGGCCCTACCCCTAGCTGGGTGATGAGAGGAGTCTCCCCTTCAGCAAACAAGTCAGTTTTGTGCCACTTGCCCAATGCAACCTCTGCACAAGTCAATGCACTGGCTTAAGAAATTTTAGGTATTTCATCTGATAACTCTTGCCCCTAAAAAGTATCATTTTCAAAGAAAGATGGCTGTTGAATAGTACTCCTTGGCACCTCTGTGTTGAGACACCTATGCAATCATCCCTAGCCTGACCACCAAGGGTATAACTGAATTTACTGTCAACTGTGTCAGGGTGCCAGATGGACTAATTAGAGATTCCGAATCCTACATTATCTGCATTTCTGGAGGTTACAAATTAAACGAGATTGCAGACCTAGGGGTTCTAAACCACCAGAGCTTTCTAAGGCAGCAAATACTGGGGAAGAGATGGGGCACAACAGGGCAGAACCTTGTCATTGCTTTAGGGCCCTGAAAGTAAAGAGGCTTAAGGTAAGAAAGGCCTGTTCCATTTTATTGAAGGAACAGGCCTTTCTTACCTTAAGCCTCTTTACTTAAGCAGAGAAAAACAAATACAAAGAGCAAAAATGAACTTGAGTCTTTGGTCTGTTCTGGCACATAGTTTGGAAACATGTACTGACAGAGTTCTAGGGGTCAAATCTGAAAAATTCCCCAGAGTACCGCTAAACTAAAAATGGATCAGACATCTAATGCTAAATTACTTACTGCAATACAGCTCTAGGAATTCCATTAGCAAGTTCCAACTTTCTTGAACTATTTTCCCTTGCTGGTGGCAAGCGCAAATGTGACTGTACTTCTATGTTATATATATCTATATTTCAACGAGTTCTGTTCTCAGCAGCAAAACTGACTTGGATTTACTAATCTGCAGTTAGTGGCTGCAAATTTCAGTTTCAGAGACTTTAATACGTCAGCTGAGAGCCACCTAAAAGAAATCGCTGGTCATCCATGAAGCTGATTGCTGACTTAAGTCTTCTCCAGAAACTTCAATATCTCACAAATGTTAGTTCAAACACGTTACTGCTTCCTACAAATGTAATAGCAACAGAAGAACAAATATTACGGGAAAATTAATATATTATGTCATAATTATGTATGGCCAAGAAAAGCCAACTGACAGCAGGATTCTTGAGTTTGGATCTGAGTGCAGAAGGTTTATGCAGAGCTTTGGGGGTGTCATGTCTGATGTATTGGAGAGTTCTTTGTGAGGCAGTGCTGGCTGGGGATTTTGGGATGGCACTGAGTAGGTGTGACTGCATGAGGCATGTAACAGTGCCTTCATAAAGATTATGTAACCTCTTCAGTCTAGGGGACAGGCCTGTGCCTAATACGTCTAGTGTTTATTTTGGGCTTGAAAGAATACTGAAATATCTTATTTTAATTTCTTTGTCAGGGACCTTTTTTAGGTCCAGATTGGTATAGCCTCCAGATCTCGAGCACAGCTCTATTTAAGTATTCCAGTCATCCTTCTGTTTCACAGTCTGAGCTGAGTATTGAGTTCCTTTAGCTTGCTTTTCCTAACAACAAAACTGTTCATAATCTTGTGACAAACTTATAAAAATGTGTCACTAACAGTCACTATAGAAAGAGGGCAGAGAGATTACTGTCCTTGAAAGCAGTGCAGTATATACATGCAGATGACTCCTTACCAGGAGAACATGCTCCAGGAGTTCCAAGTATCCCAGGGTACATTCTGTTCCAAAGCGCAGGGCTCTCTCCCGAACTTCTTCACTCACATCTGGGTGATATGATGCTTGCTGAGGAGGCAAAACAACGTTAGTACCCAAAACATATCCCACAAGAGAAGATCAACACAGAGAGATGGGGGAAAGAGAAGGAGAGAGATTTTTGATAGTGTGCAAATGACATTTGAGCTTGAGGGCTGGCCGTTTCTGCCTTGAGGTTGTAAGCAAGCTGTGCTCGAGGAGCAGCAGAGCTCCAGTTTTGTAAAGGCTTATTAATGGCATTATCTTGACGTAGGGATTTAACACAGCAACTGCGGTGCTGGAACCATCTGTTTGAAAACACAGAGAAGCTGCAGCAGAGTCAGGTCTTTGTAAGGATTTCCACTAAGTCTGACATAAGCCCGACTAATCAAACCATTTTTTTTTAAAATAAAAAGTGAAAGCTGCAGCCTCTTCAAGCCTTGTACTTTCTACAAATAACTTCTAGGGAACTTTTTTATTGAACAGAAGTACCATCTGTTGACAAGTGAAAGTTCCTAAAATGTATAGCTTTTCCTCGCACAGAACAGCTCCTTCCACTCCTGCAGCCTCTTATCTCCCGTTGGGAGGGGGGATTATCTCACGGCTCACGTATTTTCGGCCCTTCTGCCACCCGCAACATCCCGCGCCGGGGCGGGCGCTGGTCTCTGGGCTCCCTCTGCAGGGACGCTCGGGATGAGCAGGGCACGGAAACGGCCCGCGAGAGCCACCTCCCCTCGTTATCGTGGGGAGGGGACACGGGAGGGAATAGGACCGATTTTCGTCATCTTCCAGCGAGCTCCCGAAGCCCAAAAAATTCAGAACAGGTTTTTTAATTTTCAAATAGGGCAAAGGGCCCCCCAGGGTTTCTTATGAATACATTGTACAGCATCCTAAAATGTCTCTTCTGCGCTTAAATACTACTGTAGCACAGGGAATCAGAGCAGCCATCTGTAGGAGAGAAATATAAAGTTCCTTTTATGTTTTGCATACACAGCCAAGACCGGTATCAGAATATCCCAAACTGAAACACGTCCGAAGAACCAGAACACACATTGTTTCCTCATGCTGAGGCTTCCTTCACTAGCAGCCCTCACTTTCTCTGCACGCGCTTTCACACCAGTAAGGCAGCCAGCACCGCCTGACTGGTACAACTTGCAGCCTGTCAGCACCGCCGGGTGCCTCACGGAGATGTATTTGAGGGGCTGCTGTGAGCTCCCCCCAGGCTGAACAGCAGCTCGGCCGTGTCTCCTGCCAGGGCCTGTGCCCCAGCCCAGGGCTCTGCTGAGCTCCCTCCAGTGCCACCACCTGCAGCCCAGGCAGTGCTGAGGAAAGGTAAAGAGCTGTTTCCCTCAATCTACTGCCTATGGAATGATTTAAGTGATCACTCGCTTCCATTGTTTCCCATGGGTTTGACAGACCTTTTGTATCTGTTTCCTTTCCAACATCAATCACTATAAATAGTGATACTATGCACAGGTTAATTACTGCATTATTTTATACGAATACATAATAAAGAAAGAAATTGTTATCTTAGGGCCCGCTCTAACCTTCAATAAATGTAATTACAGCGGTTCCATTGACTTTAATGAGAGTTGTCTCAGTACATCCCACAATAAGCAACCTCATTGACTTTTGAAATAGCATTTGCTTATAAGAACAGAATTAGTCATGAGCACTGTAAACTCATCTATAGCAGACCAAGCACAGGCATCTATATAACTGCTAATTCAAATTCCTTATACTGCTTGCCTTAGGCAACAGGCAATGAAAGAGAACTTAAATTCAAATTCCTGACACCAGGGAAGTCAGAGCTATGTTCTGTACAATTCTGCCATAGATCACATACACACAGTTTTGTCTTACCCCAAAGAACATAAAAATCTGATAATTTATCAGTGCTTATTCTACAGACTAGCTCAATCACACTAGAAAACCCATTCAGTATTTGTCAAACATCACAAACCCCAAGTTCTACTGCATCACACAGCTTTTACAGCATAGTGGTGCTAAGACTGCTAGTTCCTACCCCTAATAATCAAGGAATGTGTCTTATCATGGAAATGCCATGTACAGTAATCAATTAGTAGAACTAACGGCATAAGATTTTTAAGTCTCTGAGCAAAATGAATAGAAACAAGATTTTCTAAATCAAGTCTGGTTCAAACTGCGCATTTAAAATCTTTGTTAAATGATACAGCTATTTTCTCATACATTTTAGATAATGAATTAAATTACTATTTCTGGAGACTTTTATTCCTGTTTGTCAATAAATGCTCTTGGCCTTAAGAAAGCTAGACAAGATAAAACTAGATCTTATGCCTTGGCACTGTATCATTACAGGCAAGTAAAATGATTCCCAGCCCTTTTCCTTCTGTAGACTCCTTTCTTTGTGAAAGCAATGCCCTGGAGATCACAAAGGCTTTTCCAGCATCCCAGACCTCCACTGTTCCACTTGCAGGAAGTTTCATCCTGTCAGCCACTTACAATGCATGAATCACTTGGAAACCATTAAATTAGCTGGGAGTAAATGTAAACATAAAGAAAGGAATGTTCATAAATAGGTGCTCAAAAGTATGTATTGGGCTATGCATGCATGGGAGTGTCTTTATAACATTACTAAAAACAGAGGATTCTGTTCCTGAGAATTTGCTGCCTGTATGGAGAGATTAATAAAAATTTGAAGCATGCAAAGTGGTCAAGAACTGGTAGACACTGAAAAACCTGTTAGAAAACTAAGCCAACATAAAAAGTTTCGTTCAATGGTTTTGTATAAATGCAATTCTAAGTTATATTAGAACTTTCACTTTTGCAAGAGGATCATTTTAGAAACAAAATTAACCCTTCTGCAGGGGCAGTATTAGGCTAAAAATTAATCTGGGACTGATGTATGCAGTTAGGATTTGACCAGCTACTGAAAATCAGATACCACACAGAGAACACCATCATTTAACTGTCACCTTCCATACACAGAGGGGCAAAAGTCAATAACTATGATTTACAGGCAAAGGCAGTTTATTGCTACAGTTACTACTGAAAATCAAAAGGAATGAGATCTTTATAAACCCATTTTTTAATCATTTATGCCTAGATTTTTTTTATCATCAGAACAAAGCCAAATGGCTTAATAGTCATTTATATAACATACAGTATAGAAAATAGGGCACAACAATTTCTACAGAAAATTTGCAACAAAAATTGCACACATTTTTGAAAAGCACAGGAGCAACTGAGCAAACCAACAGGTTTAGTTAGGGGGAAAAGCACTACTAAAAATAGACCCGAGTGATTTCTTTCACCATTCCTTTCACTGCTCCTAGGAATATTGAAATTATATTTGTGACCACAGGATTATTTTTATCTTCTGCTACTTGCACAGACCGTTCATCTTCTGACTGGAAACCAAGAAATTTCAGCTCAAATAAAATTTCTCATTTTCACAAAAAGAAAACAGTGAATATTAGTGCTGCTCTTTTTGTGTGCATAGCACACAAGATCCTTTCTGAGATGTTCCCTTATCTTAACCATTAAGTTTCTCATATGTAAAGCAGAAAACGGAACAAAATATATTTCATTCTATGGATTTACAGGCACACACACACAAAAAGCTCAGTCTTAGGCAAGGAAGTGAATCTTTACCTTACAAGCTGTTAGCATGTCAGCTACTGCTTTGCGGCTCAGATTTGCTGTAGCAATCACATCCTCCTGTCTGCATGAGTTCCCAGCTGCAACAGCTTTGGCAGTTGCCATGGTGATTCCTTTCGTCATCCGGATTGATTCTTCAGGTGATGATGTCTTTTCTGGAACCTCGCTCGACTGAAACACCTAAAAGTGAAAGCAGAAGGAAAGTCTGATACCAGTCAAGTCAAAGCAGAAGAAGCACGAGAAAGAGACAGCAAACGGAAGCAGCCTTCGAATAGCAGGAAATTAGAAACGTATTTGGAGTACTTGAATATCATTCTTGCTTGTCATAGGCCTGGATCCAAAAAGCCTGTTCACCTACAGGTACCAGAGAGAAACAATAAGCTGAGGGAAGGAGACAATAAAAAAGATTAACCCATTCGTCTCATCTGCCATTTAACTACCCACATGACAGTTGTTACAGACAGCTGTTCAGAGCCTTACAGGATGAAAAGAATTACTATTCCTTTAATTATATTCTTTTCTCATCCTGATTGCTCTTTAGGCTTGTCTATTCACATGAGGAGATCCTTCCCCTGCAAAGGCTGGACCCTACCAAGTGCTTGTTGATAGCAGAGCAGTACAGACCGAGAACATCATCATTAAAATATTCAAATGTGTCTTAAAAAAGCAGAGGTGGAGCGTTGTCTCTTAGGCTATATTTAGTCTCCCTTAGAAACCTAAGGATATAATTTTGTAGGGTGAATCATGTGAAAATACTTTAAATTACCTGACAGTACACACTACTCTCATGAATATTGGAATACAGGAACTGTGGGAAGATGTAGGTAATAAGAGCTGCGCAACCTTGCTTTGATCACATTTTCTTTTCCCAAGCTTTAGTCTGTATTTGCTTGCCATTCTTTTACTGTACAGGGGCAATTTGGAGTGTGCAATTAATCAGGAGGTTTCTGGACTACACACACTGCAACCTAAGCAGGGCAGTAGTTTTAGAATGCAAATGTCTGGACAAAAATGAGCCTGGTCTACTCTGTGCTCCCAGTTCATCAGTTTTTCACTTCCTCTCTCCAGAAATGGAACCGATGTTTAAAAATGAATTCTAGTTATATATGTGAAGGACATCCCTCGACGTTGCTCAGATTCAGCCCCTAGAATTCCAAGTCAAACCTGACACGTTTTCTTGAGCACATACATGCCATCCTCTGTTCCTTTTGACCCTCCCCTAGCATTCCACTTTTCTCCCCATGGAAGAGATGACAACACCACAACCACAGATCCATTCCTTAGCAATGCTGACAAAAGCAAGAGGAGTATTTCAAACAGATACCAACCAAATTGAGAAAGCAGAAGTGATAATGCACAATTCTCCAATGACAGATCTGAACAGGTTTTAGCTCAGAGTTACAGGATGGGATGTAACAGCCAGGCCTTCACGAAGATACATGACAGTAACATGCACTAGATACTGTACAGAACATGCCCGATCAGGTACCAAATCAGGAGGTTTTACCACTGTCATATGAATTCCCAAGGACTATATACAGATATTTAAAAAGAACATATTTAAAAATAAATTTCCTCATTACAACAGCATTGCTCACACAATGAAAACTGGATGTTTGATGGAGAGCATTTTACAAGACAAAATGGTGCCAGTGCAGTTACAGTGTAAAAATTGCTGATCCACTGACTAACCAACAAAGTATTTCCTGCTGAAGACTGGGTCTATAGGGTTTTTTAAATAAAAATGGTCTCTAAGTAAAGGAAGGAAAACATCAGGCTTCTTCACAAACACTCAGGTATTCATTTACATCACCGACTACTGTGCTAGTAAAAAACTAAACTAACTACATTTTTACACCTTAAAGAGCAAGAAAAACAATTGTTATGGTCTAACATCTACTTTGGGAGAGAATTCCACACTACCATTAATTCCTGCTCACACAGAATATTATATAGCAGGCCATGGATCACTGGTAGGATCATTTCATAATAAGAGAAAAACAGAAACAAGATTAAACTGCAGACACAGGATGGGAATGATGCTGAGGTGACACTACCAAAGCCAGAATCAAAAAAAGTGAACAGCATAGGATCAGAAAAGAACATCTGCAGTGAAAGCTTAAGGTCTAAAGAAGAAAGAAGCCGTTGCTTCCAGCTTTGTATAAGGACATACTTGCAAAACCCACTATGGCTATTTAGTTCTGTACCGTGAGCTCCTGTTTGATGTACTCAATTGTGGCCTCAAGAGCTCTCGTCCCTCGAGTAGCTTCATCTTCTACTGCTTTAACAGTCTTCAAGAGCGATGTGACATTTGTTACCATCACCTGCAGAAGAGAGAAGTGAAGACAATAATACATGAATGCTTCCTCCCATTTTTCAGAGACAGCAGGGTAGGAAGCAAGGCAAATTAAGCTAGGAAGCATTGTTACTTCTAATAGGACATAAGAGGCTTCATGAAGTCTGCTTGTTGCAGGACTAGATACCAACTCTTGTGTTGGCCATGATATCATGATAATGAAACGATTAAAGACATGAGTTTTCAGGCAATCAGAAATTGCTCAAGTCTAAGTTTCACATTTATCAAATGTGACTGCACAGACACTTCCAAATAAAATGTAATGATGAAGTTTTACCTTGGCAGCACCTTTCAGCTGGTACATGGATGGATCATCTGCTGGTTTGCTGGCAGCTCCTTTGGTAGCACCAATGAGGTCAGAAAGGGCCTTTGCAACATCCTTGATCGCATTGATCAGAACAACCTATGGAATGAGAAATAGCTGTCAGGCTCAGGCAAGACAGGGTGTCTGCATGAGGGTGTGATTTTTAGAACACAGCTGAAAAATATCTACCAAGTAGTACCACCCTCCCACTAGCACTGTAAAATCCACAATGTTCTGGAAAAGAAAAAGCTGTGCTGGTAGCTACAGTATTTCATACACCAGTCAGAGTCTATCAAATTGACTATTTCCTGTGGCAGGAAGAAATTGAAATGCCCATTCTGTTAAAATTTCCTTCTGCTCTGCACTGCACTGGTGCAGCCTCACCTTGACTCCTGTGAGCAGTTTTGGGCACCAAAATATAAAAAAGACATTAAGCTGTTAGAGGAGCTCCAAAGGAGGCCACGAGGATGGTGAAGGGTCTGCCACTCTTATGAGGAGTGGCTGAGGACACTTGGTTTGCTCAGTCTGGAGAAGAGGAGACTGAGGGGAAACCTCATTGCAGTCTCCAGCTTCCTCGAGAGGGGAAGAGGAGGGGCAGGCACTGATCTGTTCTCTGTGGCAACCAGGGACAGGACCCGAGGGAATGACCTGAAGCTGAGTCAGGGAAGGTTTAGGTTGGATATTACAAAAAGGTTCTTCATCCAAAGGGTGGCTGAGCACTGGAACAGACTCCTCAGGGCAGTGGTCACAGCACCAGCCTGAGAGGGATCAAGGAGTGTTTGGACAATGCTCTCAGGCACAGGGTATGACTCTTGCATTGGTTCTGTGGACGGCCAAGAGCTGGACTCCATGATCCTTGTGGGACCCTTCCAACTCAGGATATTCTACAGTTCTTTCTCTGAGCTTCCCAAAGGGGGCATTTACTTTTCCCAATGTTCTTCACCCCTCGGCTGGAAGGGGGACAAGAGCAAGAAAACAGATTTATAATAAATTTACAGTCTAATGCTACAGTTGCAGTAGGCACCAGTTCTGAAATCATCCACCAAAAGATCAAAAGTACTTGCCATGGCTGGGTGTTAGAGGGACATGTTTTTTCAGGGAAAAGGAAGATGAACCTCTGTAAGAGGCTATACAGAATTAAATGCTGAATAACTTGGCTGGCCTTAAAGTAAGGAAAAGTCAAATCTGGAGATACCGTCTCCTCAACAAAGACAAGAGTCCTAGACAAGGACTTATTAATTATTTCAGGGTATTATTGGAATAATTCTCTCCTCCCAAACCTTCTCCTTTGCCCTTTCCACTGGTAGAAAATCAGATGTTTTATGTATTTTCAGGAAATTCAGAAGAGTTACTTTTAAGGAAAATGAGGAAAGATGAATGAAAATTTAGAAATCTTAGCAAAAAAAAAGGTAAGCTCTATAAACACTAATTTCTCAATAACTGCATTTCTGCAGCATTATAAATAATAATAAATCAGCCTCATCCCTTTGTGTTTCTAGTTCATTGCAACTTATAAGAGAAGTCTTTGCTCTATCACACCAAGCAAAATAAGTGTTACTGCTATGAAAAAAGTCATGACACAATTTCACGACTACAATTTCCAACTGGCAATATAAAATTGCTCCAAATAAATAACTACTTGTGCACAATAGCTTTTATTCTAAGTACTGTATCCTCAGCTTTGACATGTAGAGAAAAGCAACGTGTGATAAAGGTTCTGCAGATGTTGCTGATTTATGGAAATTCTCCAGTTAAAAAGGAAAAAAAAAGTGCTTCCAGCAGTATTTTCCTAGACAGGAACATCTTGGAAGTTTAGTCCATCATACAGGTCAAGCAAAACGGAACACACATCCCTTTCAGAGCATTATGCAAACAAGCAGGGTTTTTCAAACTACTTTGGTACCACCAAAGGTGGTACAGGCACATCTGCAATCTGCTTGCTAACCTCCATTTCCCTGGGATCCAAACAAACAACTGAAGAAATATTAGGAAAAAATCCACACTGAAACGTTGCAGAGTTAATTGAAAAACAAGTCAGATATAGCTAGAGAACAGCAAGAGCTTGTCAGCTGACACAACGCAGAGCACAGTCCAGCTGTAAGCTGGATAAGTAGCTTTAAGGACATGCAAGCTCTTTAGAACAAAAACGGGATGAGCCAGGGGTCCAATCACAAGTTAGTAAAAATGAGCCAAATATGCTTTGCCAGAGCATCCCAGCTGGAACACAGCAGTGAAATAAAAGCAGAAGTGTTATACAAAGGCCCAACTAGTTCCACTCAATGCTTGAGCCTCTTGACTGTATTCTAAACAACAAGTGATATCTGAGTAAACCCAGAAGAGTCCCAGAGGACATGGACCATATTGTGTTGCTTGAAAGCTTAAGTCCCACAAAGTTCTACCAATTGAAAACTGTCCCTGTTCTCTTTAAGAGTATCAAAAAATCTTAAAACATCTCACCTGTGTTTCAGGATCGTCAGATCCCAAGCTAGCTGCTCCCAATTTTACTACCTCAGCAAGCTGAGTGATGGTGTTAGCTGATGACTGAGCTGCTTGGGCCAGTTTGTCCTGACTTGAGGCAGCACCAGAAACCAACAATTTTGTGTCTTCGACTAAAGCTTTTGCTGTTTTCAGGATATTTTCCCTGTAGCAAGAAAAAGAAAAGGAAGCAGGGAAGAAAGTTGAAAAGCAGAAGAGGAAAAAAACATGTTTTCCAATGTTATGGTGACTAACAGCTACATGACATGCCAGTGTCCATTCATAATATACCACAGGTCAGGGTGTAAGCTGAAAAAAAAAAGGACAACTGTGAAAATGGTAGCGGAGCATTTGGGGCAAATGCAGGGCAGTTTAATAAATGAGCCCATCTTGAAAAGAAATTAGATAGGGCAGAGAGCATTGTGTCTGAATACCGAAAGAAAATCTGGTCCTGCTGTGAGAGCAGCACCAGCTGTTGAAGGTCCATATTAATCACCCTATTTTCGGGAAACTAAAGTAATCATGGGTGAGGAAGGGAGAAGCAAGAATGGCAACAGGAACAGAGAATGTGTTCTAGTCAGGGTTTCCCACCCCCTCGCACACATATATGTTCTTTGATGTGTCAGGACAACAAATCCAAAGCAACAGCTGGGTAAAAGAAGAAATCATTTTGAGTATGCAGTTCACAAACAAGTCAAATCCCAGGCTTCCCATTTCTCCTCTCACTCCCCTGCCCCATTCAATTTCTTTCACAGGAATCTAGAAAGGTAGAAATTTATCTCCATGTGCCAGTTTCTTCTACCAATTCCACCATTCCCCTGTGCATACACTCTTCAATCTTTTTCAGTAACACTGACCTGTGATCTGCAAATGATTCGTTGTTCTCAGCATTAAGGGTTCCAGCAGTAGCAAACATGATCGTGGTGTCCAGATCTGCAATTATCCCAGACACAGCACTGGCTGCAGTAATACAGGCTTGTGTGCCTTTGTTCCCTGCCTGAAGGGCAGATAAAACCAACGAGACCTAGAAACAGCAAAACAACAAGGTGGTCATCAAAAGAACGCTGGTCCTGGGAATCACTACTACTCATTTTATCAGCTTTAACTTTACTTACAAGATACTGTCTAGCCCTGCCTAAATTTGGAATCGTCACTGCTCCTGAGGCACATCATGGTGGAAAACTGCTACAGCTGAGAGCACCCGAACACAGGCTGAACCAATGGTGTTGGGTGAAATCTGAAAGCAACTGACACCAACTCTCAACATTCATGTCCAACAGAAGGCCATCAAAAAGGTTCAGCAAAGCTACTCAGGCCATTTGTTTGAAGAGGATGTTTCCAAGGAACAAGAAGCATCATAGAATTTGAAGATGCAGTTCTAGGCAGTTACTTTGGCCCAGTCCTAAAAGGAGAGGACATTGCTACATGAAACCACATGTCATCAACCAACCTCACCAGTAACTGGGGCCACAGAGTGCCTCATAAGGCACAAGTGCCATCTCACATCTTAGGATATTGTTTTGGACCAATCTCCCTCTAATAGGAGGCTGAAGTTTTATTGTAAGGCCTGAGCAAAGACTAATCATGGGCTAATTTAGCACATTTACACTGAACACCTGAAAGAAAAGTAAGAACTTTGGGTAATTCAGACACTGTTGCACTAGAATGTGAAGTTAAGAGAGTTTCCTGAATCCGGTTTGACTGGTTTACTCCCAGTGGAAGCTTGGTAGGCAAACACCACGGGGCAACATGGAAGGCTGTCTTACCTTTTCTGTGACAGCACGAGCACATTCTATCAACTCCCTTTTGGTGTAGCTGTCTGTAGGGCAGATCTGGAGAGCTCCGGCTTTTTGCACAAGAAAGATACATCCATGGCCAAGTTCCTGCACCCGAGTCCTGATCTGGAACCCAATCTAGGTGGTAAGAAGGCACAGGGAAAAAGGAAGAAAGAGCAAAGCAAATAAATAAATGTCATGCTGGTACACTCTGTCAACAGAAATGGAAGCACAGTCTCTCTGGTTAATCTTTATTATCAATATTCCACCCACCACTATACTCCCTGCAGAGATCAGAAAAAAAGGACGCATGTAATTCCATCTACACAGGAAGCACAACTCGATAAAAGGCTCAGTGATGAAACAGGAGCAGTAGTGACCCAGAGCCCGGGAAAGAGAAGGGACAAGGCACATACCCAATTCAAACGTACATAATTCAAGCACACACATCTTCACGTTTATATAAACCTACTTCATCCTCTAGAACCATCAGTGTGAGCTGTATTCCAGGTATGTGCAATGGGTAGAAAGTACATATTTACTCTACACTGCTGAAACTGGGTTAAAAAGTATGTGACTCTCTTTGGTTTTGAACTTCACACAGAGTCTCCACTCTCCAGAACTGACCATGTACACGCAGAGCACTGAAATGGGGAAAAACCTGTTGCTGCTACCAATTTATTAATAATCCTACATCATAAGATCTGTGGTCCCTGTTTCAAAACACGATAGTTGTAGTACCTGCATGTACTTTGGCATTCAGGTGTGATTTGGGATTAATAAATGAGCAGGAATCAGAGCCATTAGTATCACAAACGGAATTATTTCAACCTCAGGCAGAAAGAAACGTGCAGAAATGGTAATTCCATTTAACAATAATGAGCCAAGTGCAAGCTGTTGCTTTTCATGTAGCTACTGAGCACAAAACACTCAACTTGTGTACCAGCAGGATATATAAGTACCAAGTCAAAAACTCTTTGAAGGATTTTTATCTAGATAATCCGATACATCTGGAGAACGTGAGATACCCTCCTACCCCATCTCAACAAAGTTTGTCTATGCTCTAGTAAGAAGAGAGGGGTGAAATGGTTACTGCAGTTGTGCTCAGAGAAGGTGCAGCAACTCCCATAACAGGTTAATGCAACTGAGGTGAACAGTTTAGCATGAGGCCTGTAACACCCCTTCTCCCACATCGTACTGCGACCCTGAGGTACAGAGGAAGTCCTTCAGCAAAAGATATTTGTGCTCCTACCACTTGCACGAATCTCACTTTCGGGATAGGAAGTTATACTTCAAATCACTTACAGGCAAGATAAAAAAGCATATGTATATTTGTAACTTGCCAAAACATGCGAGACTGAAGGAAAGCCACACAGTAACAAATTAAGAGTTTTCTCTGTATTTGCAAGTTGCCTGTAAGTGAAAGCCCCAAGTAATTTAGGAGGTTCTGTCGCAGTCTGTGGAATTGTCCGCTTTTATCCCAAGCTGTTTCTTTCTGAAGCCAGACAGAGGTTTTGAAAAAGTGTTTCTGTTCTTTGATTGGGCAATTCTTCTAACAAGGCTTGTCACCTTTACTGTGTTCTCTACAGTAAAAGAATACCCTTGTTAACACCACCGTGTACAGAGAATAAAGAGGTCTAAAAACCGCAGACCTCCTCTGGTTCTGCCGTAGCTGCAGCCATTCGGCCCTGGAGGGCCAAATGCCCATAGTCATTGGTCATTTGCGATGCAAGTCCTCCCAGCTCCTCCGGGTTAGTAACCGACTTAGTCATCTGAAAAAAGAACACAGGCGAGAGAAGAAGAAAATTGACAGGCATGAGGATAACTTGTTAATACACTCCAGATTAGAAGCACACTCATCTGTTTGGCCACACTGATAAAATGGGGTAAACCGCTTGCCATGGAAGGGACCTGTCCTCCAGCAAGAATTCCAGAGGAAACTCAAGCAAACATGCTTTATTAGAGTCATGGTAACCAGGCTTAACACACGGAGTAATCAAAGAGCAGCAGTTAGAGCCATACTTCACTCTTTGACACAGTAGGGCTTTTGGCTGGGTACAGTTATTCAGACCAGGAAGGGAAGTGGGATTTGTGTGTCACAGTCACCTTATTTGTCAAAGGTGAGCTAACCCCCATCAGTCTCAGCTGGCATGACATGGGAGCGTGGGAATGGAAAAAAATCTGAGGACCGAGGCAAAACTCATCTCAGATGAGGGAACAGGACGGAGAAGAAGTAGGCAGAACTATGCAGAACACCTCAGTAGAATGTCAGTATAAATAACTGCATCTCTCTTTAGAAAATTCCTACCTTTTAACAGAGATATTTCTTCTGTCTCAAATTAGGGTTACTAAAAGCCACAGAGTTCCATCCCTGGGACAAAACTAGTTTTAGACAAATTTCTACTGTTGTAGATAGCAGAATCATGGACCTGTACTGACTGCGAGAGCAATCGACTTTGTGAAAAATCCTGTCTGTAGCGTGAACAGGCCCCTCAACTCTCTCAGCAACAAATGAGCAACCACAGTACTGTTCTAAAGGCAAACACATTACCCATTACTGTGAAACACAAGTCAAGAAAAATCTCAATTCAACAGGTGTCACCTTTTTTCTTTTGTTAAACCCAGGTGAGTCACAGAAATGCAAGAAAAGGATAATGTGAGGTGTCGATCTGCATTCATTCATTCAGCATTACAGGGCTCTGAAAACATTAATGTTATTTCACAGGCTAAATGAAACAATAAGTGTGAAAGGGTAACCTGAACTCATCAATAAACAAAAGGTGGCACTTCAGCCCAATTAAACGGGCTGATGAATAACCATGTGGTTTTCCTTTTACTTCTCCTCAAAAACGAGCCAAATAAAAAGCTTTTGTGCAGAAGAGCCACAATACAATCCAGCACTCCTCCTGTAGAGGACCTAAGATCATGCCACTAAGATGCAGGAGTTAAATTGATAAAATCATCCCTCCTTTTGCTCCATTACCCCTAAAGAGATAAGGTTATTGAAAATTTGATGATCAAGAGTGTCACAATACTGAATAAATAATCCCACAGTTCCTTATGTACACAGAGTTCGCACCCTGTTAAGGTAGCTTCTTACCATTTCCTGTGCCGTTACAGCAATGGCTTTAGAGTATTTCACCACAGTGGTCTGATAATCAACAAACGTTCCCTTTGGATCTGGAGGTGTACCTTCATCCAGCTGCAAGAAAGGGAAAAATACAGCATTAAAAAGTCACAATAAACAGCAGTACTTTACATGCAATAGTAAAATTGTATTATATATTCAATTTTATGATCTCTCTCTCCAGATACACAAGTGAAAACAGCACACCATGATGAAGGTAGAAGGTCAGCAAATACTTGAGCCCACGTTTTGAGCACGGAAGATGCAGAGAATGTACAGTGCAGTTTTTGAGCATGAGGTCCACTTCTGATGTAAGGTCAAACCACTCGCACTGCTCAGCTAATATACAAAGGAAGGTGCAACAGTTACAAACCAAAATGTTCATGCCAGAAGATAATGTAAGATTTCTTTATGTGCTAAAGTCTTCAATCTTTAAGTCAGGATAGGAAAAGCCAATTATTTGGATTGAACTCATGTACACTTCGCAACTATATGTCTTCAGCAGAACGCATTACAAAGCATAGCAGAGCATTTCAGGCTTTGACATGATCTTCTCTGAAAGTAACTTGGTTCGAGGTTGGTCTGCTACTCACTTAAGAGACTAACATGAAAGATAAGGAAAAAAAGGAAGCAAAAATAAGAGGTTGCTTGACCTAAGATGGCAGTTAAATGCCAGCACATTACTAAACAAAAATATTTTGTAGCAGTTCTACTGACAGGTGCTGTGTAGGTTGTAAATGTGAGCTGCATGGCCCACATCAGTTTTATTTCACAATATGCAAAATCAAATAATCTTTAGGTTTCCTGTGACAATGTGTCACGACCGACCACTGCCAAAGTGAATCAGCACCAGTTCCTCCAAAGGCCTGCAATGTAGATCAGCTTTCAAGCACAAAGTGAAGAAGAGATCAGAATGTCTATGCTCACCTTGGTCATTGCCTCTGTAATGGAGTCTACCATACCTCCAACCATGCCAACTTCACTTGCAGCTTCATTTAAGGTGACCATGATGTCATCCACAGCCTCCTTCATCAGTTGTGCAGCCTCAGTGATGGCATCGTGAGTATGAGATGCCTGGAAGACACAAAATGAGAAAACAGAGACAGTCAGAGGATGTTCTCTCTGCAAAACCATCAATGGCACTTTCACTGCAAAAATGTCAGTCATATCCCTTGACTGACAGTAGGGTACGTGCTGGTTTTTCTGCTGTACCTGCCTTCCTTTCTTGCCCTTAATTCCACACAACCACCTTACCTTGGGGTTTCCTCCCCCTTCTTTGGCAGCATACAGCATCTGTAAGGCAGATTCTGCTAGAGTCTTGCTCTGGTCCAACACTGTCATCTGTTGCTGATGATTTAGTGTCTTGGATGCCACACCAACTGCAGCTAAAACCAGGGGTTCGAAGTAACTTGCCAGCTGTGTTACCTACGAAAGCCAGAACAACCACAGAAAGCCATTAACTACAGTTCTCAGGCGTAAATAAGAGAAAGCACATTCCCTTGTTTACCACTGGGAAGTGGGTTAGCTGAAGGAGCAAACTGTCCTGGTGCTTCTGCACTGTACAGAGTTGAGTATGGATCATGTGCCCAGGGATTCTGTCTCCCCTCACTGTCCAATTCCTTTGCAGAGTCACACATCTCCTCCCTTAGACGCACACGGTCCCTTGAGGTCACATGAAACCATGTTCAAGACTGTCACAGGAGACACACCCTATTCAAGAGTATCCCTGAAAAGCATCTCCTCCAAGCAAGGGAGGAACCTCCCAATCTTTGCTGTGGGTGACAGATAACAATGGGACTGCACTGGACTTGGATATCTCTGTTCACTTGTGTGACTGCTCATTTTCACAACCTCTGCTCCCTGACTTCTCAAAGCACCTTCATCAGATTCCAGTGCATACCCGGAGGATTCTCTGCTGTGTGAGGCATCAAGCAGGCACAGGGCAAACACTCCCTCCAGACATGGTTCATCACACCTGATGCATAAATGCTTCCATAAGAGCCACATGGCCCAACCCTCAAGTGTTTCTTGGACCAGAGGTTCAGTGCTAGTCTGTAACACAGGGGCTGCGAAGGCCAAGAGGGGCAGGAGTGGGACAAAGACCACATAGCAAATAGGTTGTGTTTTCCCCTCAGTTATTTACTTGGGCTCGACACAGTGTTTGCAGTATCTGAAGACAGGGTTCTGCCAGCAGCTTCCTTTGCAGTATTTTAGTTCTCAGAAACATGTGGAGGCCATCTCTCTGTTTTCCTCAGTTTGTGATCTGATTTACACTTATTCTGAGAAAACACCTGCCTTTGGCTATACATGTATTATAAGGAAATTAGCACGTATTTCATATGAATAAATCTTTTTATAGTCTACTTGTCATCTGACACATTTCCTACAAAGCCACAACACAAATTTATGAGACTTTGCTTCTACAGTTTCTACTCTCAAAAATATATCATAGGATGAGAAATTGCTATTTGAGAAACTACTAAATCTTGCAATAACCATGATAAATATGCTTTTGGTACAAGCATTCTAACATTTGGTTTTCTGGACAGACATCTGATAAGCATGAGTTTGACTGCGCTTACACTCCATATTACAGAGGGACACATTTACACAAAGCCCCTCACCAGAAACCTCATGAAAACAGCTTTCCTCTGGCCCAAAACGTAAACAGGTTCATTTGGTTTTGGCTCCAAGCATTTGAAAATTCCAGGTCTTTCCTCCTTACACGTGGTTTCTTCTGCTCTCCCGTAGGAAGAGAAACTGCTATGAAATCAGGGTCTTCCCTAACATTCAGGTGTCTGAGATTTCCAATGCCTTGTCACGGTAGGACAGTACCTTGTGCCCCAGCTGAGCTGCCTCTCCCCGAGCTGCGGTAGCAATGGGATCGATGAGGTGGCCAATTTCCTGTACGACTGATGTCAGCTGCTCCTGTAGAGCCTAAGAGAAAGAGAAATTGTCAGTTGCTATCACAGCTGTTTTCTTACCAAGTTGTACCATACTATGATAGTCACCCTCAGATCAGCCAACATCCTCAGAAATGACCCACTAGAGTAGGATGCAGAAATCCACACTGCTGGTTTTCTTTACGTACTGGCTCATTACTACTCCTTTCTCCTCTTTCAACAACAGCAACCCCGAGATGGGCCTGCTCTTTTTTAGGTTTATGTGACAAGTCTGGAGAGAGAGTGCTGACAGTAGCAAACTCAGGGTCAGGTGTCCTTTCTCACTGTAATGTGACCAAGTTCCCCCTGGCACCCTCCCAAACTATTCTTGCCCTGACAAAGATTCAGTATCACTGCAGCAATCAGAAAACCATCAGAAGCACTGATTTAACTGTGAAGAAACATTTTTCAACGCAGAAAATACAGCACAAGAACAAAAAGCTCTGCTGTAGACTTTGAAGCTAGGGGGAGAAATCCAGTGACAAAGGAAAGACAAAGGAAAAATGTGACATCTCTGAGGGACAGAGATGAGAACTGACGTCCTGAATACCATGTGTGGGACAGGAGCAAACACATTAAAAGAAAAGCATATTAATGGCCTGGTCAAGACATAAATACTGGCTTTTAATTCAGAGGCACTTGATATCTTGGCAGCCACCAGGATTTAGCTCACTCTCATGAAAGGCAAGAGAAAATAAATACTAGTTTTGCCCTTTGTTACATTCCTGTACTGCTTTATAAATGAATGCCATTTTTGGTAACGTTTATTTCAGTTCAACATAGTGTCCAAGATAACTTCATCATTGCAATAAAAAGGAATTCTGACATATCTCCTGCAATAACTTCTTTTGCACAGCTTCATTTGGTCTGACATGTTTTTAGAATGCAGTGTTACAGCCCAAAGAAACCACTCCAATAAACACATAATTTCAAGCAGCAATTGTATGAAAAGGCAATAAATAGCAAGAGGAGAATCTCAACATGAGCTGCTGGGGCAGGAGGGGGAAAAGGAGGCAGAGAAGGAAGCTTTCTAAATGTGAACATATCAATATCAACTTCAGATTTCACTTATTTAAGGACAAAACAGGCATTACGAAAAAGGACATCGACATTTATGTCACTGGACTTGTAGTAATAGATTGGTTTCAGAAACATCCTGGCTTCCACATGGCAAGGCACCACAAAACCTCTATCAGTCTGTCAAGTCAGCATAGAAAGTCAGAATAATATGTGGGTGGCAGTAAAAAATAACTGCTTTCACCCCTATTATTGCCTGGTGATTCTGGTATCTGCAGAAGCGATACACTTTGCCCAGAGTATGATTTTGCCTAGAAAGATACCAGTAAGGACCCTTGTCTCCTCCAAGGAGATTGTGCTGTGATGGAGCAGGTAAGCAAGGCTGTTCCAGCATTCCTGCCTGTGCCCCCCCCTTACCTCCACGGAGATGTCATCCCTGGTGGCCAGGCTCTGGCTGACAGCGGCCAGCGAGGCCTGCTCAATGTCCCTGATGCATCTGTTGATGCCATCGATGGAGAAGTCACATTCTCGCTGCCCTGGGGCCTTGTCCCTGCAAGACAGAGACATTAAACTGAGCGTGGTGGGAAGGAGCAGGATCTTTCATGAATGCACACAGGCCCACCTTAAAAAAGGAAAAGCTGTTTCCCACATAGTATATGTTGGTACGTGATCTGCATGGAAGTAATATTAGCTACAGTTCTTATTTTCTACAGCGTTCTCTATTACATTTACCTTAGACTGAATTGGAGGTGGAACCAAAGAACAGAAAACAGATACAGAACAGCTCTGTGCTGCAGGGTGCTGCAGTCATTAATTATGATTAAACACCCAGTGTAACTGGGGAGATATTATGCATCACAGGGTAATTTCCATCAGTGAAAAATAACACAGTGCTAATGGCCATATGGTATTTTTCTTTATGAACAGTTGCTCAATCACTACAAAAGACATACCTGATAGAGGTAATAAGACTCTTGATAGAATCTGAGACTGTATGGGAGTGCCCTGCTAGTACAGACCATGTAGGAGGGTCTTTTGGATTGATAGCCAGAGAACGGGCAGTTTTGATCAATAAAGATGAGCTCTCCAACATTGTCTTAGCAGAAACAAGAATTGGCTCCTGTGCTCGTGATCCCTGTGGTCAGAAAGGTGCAAGAACAGAAAGAACACTGAAATGATTGAGTTCATCCATACTTTCTGCTCCTGAAAGTCTGTTTAATTAACGGCATTAAAATAGAATTATAATTTCCTCCACTGTACTATTATTTTCACAGACAGTCAACAGAAATAGAACTAAAATAATCACAGTCCAACAGCTTTCTCTAAAACATACATCAGAAACACGTCTCAAGTTTAGAAAGGCACCTTCCAGCTGAGAAACAGGAGAAAACAATGACACTTGTTCCATCATAGACTACAGAAATATCATTGAGAATGTACTTTACTTGTCACAAAACTTGTCATCTCCAACAGAGGTGCCCTTTTCCCAGTCAGCCTACTAACTCTGAGTGATGACTGATGACTCTTAACTGGCTCATCATCTCCATATCTAATGTACTGCTGGTAATCTGCAAACACAGGTACCACAGACCTGCAGGACACACTTAGATTTCAGTTACAGCCCCACAGCTGTAAGACTGCAACAGTTACTGCATTATCTGATATTGCCATCTGGATCAGAGCCTGACAAAAGCAGGAAGCAGCACTTGGAAGGCCAGTAACAATACACGACCTCTACTTCAAAGCTTTTATGAGCTTAAAGGGTTTATTTTTTTATCTCTTTTTCCCATGGAAAAAAACCCAAAACCAATGAATGCTTTATTAGTCTCTTCAAATTCTACTCTGCTGCCATTACACATTTTGAGGATGGAGAACTTGTGGGCAAAAAGGAAAAAAACCCAGCAACATCCCTTCAATTCTTTTCAGAACTAATCAGGTTCCATTTGTTAAAGCTGCTCTTGAGGGGGAAAAAAAGGGATATTTATTACTGTATCACATGGAAGAATCCAGCTACTAAAACATGCAAGTCACCTGTGTTGTTTGTCTTTGCTAACAAGAGCCTTGCAGCACTTACTGTAGCCAAACTGTGCCTCCTACTGATGGAAAATTCAAGGTCAGAGGTTAAGCAAAAGACAGGAGAATGCTCTGTGAACACCCAGAAACCCAAGGAAGCACTTTGGTGTTTACACTCACTCTCTCCCAGCATGTGATTAATTCAACATTTTTAACTTTTGGAGGGTGGAAATGCAGCATCCTGCCTTACCTCAGTGCTGATCTGTGCTGGTATGCTGACAAATTCTGGATTTGAAGCAAATGCTGTCAGATTTTCCACAGCCTCTATTAAAGGTGCAGTGGCAATTCTGCACTTGTTGCGGTTCTCCTCAGAGAAATCCCCATCCAGCGCCTGGAAATGAAATCTGGATTGAGTTCCATCTGAATGGATTTCTCAGCGAAATTGAAGGAAGATAGTTTAATTCTTCTTAGTTTTAAACTGCTGTGTGTTTATGATATTTGAAACCTCCTCTACAAACAAGGCGGATGTAAAGAATGTGATCTTTTAGGTGTGTGTTTCTTTTCTTAGCTGGTTATTGACCCTAAACTTTAAACTGCTGCTTTGCTTCCCCAGACTGAACAAAGGATTTCTGTCATTGCACTTTGATGACTCTCAAATTGTGTGCCAGGACCTCACGCTCCGAAGGTGAGGACCATGACCTCATGCTTTTGTGGTTTGTGAAGGTGGTTGCTTCCTACAGACCAATTTTTACATTTTTTAGTTTTTTCTGGTTTAAGCAAACCAGTAATATATTGCTCTCATTTTCACACAAGTCAACTGATCTCTTTCATAATCTCAGAGCAAACATTTCAGCTAATGAAATCAGATTAAATCAGCTAATGGCTTCCAGAAGGGTTTAGAATTCTGAATCCTCTATGGCTTCACAAGTATTACTTCTGCTTGCATGAAAGAAAACTACCCCCTGCCAAATTGCTAGCAGGACTCTGGAAAACTAAAGATTTACAGAAGACTATTAGTAACATAAATGGCTTCTGTTTGGTTCCCAGTATTATTTATTTCCTTTTTGTTGTTTGCAGATTATTCTTACGGTGCAAGCTCTTTTAATACATTAGTGCTGAGGGGTCTCATACTGGATGGGCCATCTGCCTCTCCTAATATTAAAACTGCTCAATTTTTTTTCATCTTATCTTCAGCAGTTATACCATTGAACACGTTTTCCAATTCAGATCTTCAAAAATATAATTAGTGATTTTTAAAATCATGCATATCCAAGAAGGCAAAAAGATATTTCTAACTGTTCTGATTCTGTTTCAACAGGCGGAAAAAACCAAAACCCACCCCCTAAAAACACAAAAGAAGAAGGAAGCACAATTAAGCAGCATTTGTACCTTGATAGTCTTAACCAGGTTAGCAGTGCTGTTTGCAACTTCCTTGGCAGATTGCACAAAGTGTCTCTTGGCAACAGGATTTGCTGTTTTTGACGAAGCAATGCGACAAGCGTTGCACAAAGCAGAAGTGTGTTTGGCCACGATCGTGGCAGCTGATAAGACCTGTAAAAACCAGCACAAAACAGGCAGAATGTCAGAGGGCTGTGACAGTAACCACACTGCAGCTCTGCAACGTCAACATTCAAAGCCACACAACAGAGTCCAAGCCCAACTCCTTTGCTTGGACACAAAGCAAAGTCATGTGTCCTAACAGTGATGGTCTCCCTGCAATCCTCTGGAATCACCTGCGATGGGCTGCTCGCTGGATCCACCAGATTCTGGCAAGCCATCTGGATCGCTTGATTGGCACGGGCAAATTGGATTGGGTCAACAAGGCCCTGCTGACCAGCCTGACTGTTTGGGTCCGAGATACCAACCAGGTAAGCAGCCTAGAAATGGAGAAAAGAACAAAGCAATCCTAAGAAATCATACTAAATCCATCTTGGATATCCAGTAAGCTGGCCATATGTCATAGCACATGGTGGTCAGAGATTATTCAGAAGTCATACTGTGAAATACAATTAACATTTTCTTTTTAGTAGTATTTCCAGAATCCACTGAAACCAAGAAAACATACCCTACACTTGAGAAATTTATTCAGTTGAAACAAAACTGTTTAGACAGCTGCTATCCCTGAAAACATTACTTGTCACTTGCATAGCCCAATGGAGAGAGCTTTAATGGCTGCAGGTATTGGCAAATGATTTACTGTATTAGCCATGGTTGGAGGTGGTGAGGGTTTTTGTCAAGACTGAGTAGAAAAGCAATCCAGCAAAGGCACTTCTGCTGAGTGCAGGACCCATCAGGCCTGCAGTTGCTGGTCTCACTGCAGCTCAAGGTGTCTGATGGCCAACCTTACCTCCTTTTTCAGTTACAAATTTCATGCCTCTCAACAGGGACCACTGTCACAACTATAGCTGAAAATTCCTCATATCCATTACAGATACAATTATCTGTCACCTCAATGTGCCAGTAAGGCAACTCAGGGTTAGATGTGGAGGAGATTACTCCATAACAAGGCATTACAGATTTGGGGACATCAAGAGGAGGTTTCCAGACGCAGAGGTCTGGAGACATCAAGAGGAGGTTTCCAGAGCCTAATTCTTCACCGAGGTGGCTGTATCAGCTCTCTATAGTTCACTCAGTTATCAGGTCAGTGAAACCACAGTGACCAGACCCTAATTTGTTGTGTAGCTTAAGAATTTTGGTTATTCCAAAAGTATCTGAACAGCTGAAACAGGTTTCTTCTTAGTTCAAATGTAGTGCTCTTTAAGAAGTTTTACTAACTAAAATAAAACTTGGTTCATTAATTTTAACTGTGGCTGCTTTTTGTGATGTAATAGTTCTGAGCTTGAGCTGCAAACATGAATTCCATATGCTGCAGCTTTGCTTTATCCTGAGCAAAGCTTCCTTCTTGATGTCATTTCCCCTCCTTATATGCATGTTATTGCATTCTGCTCCTTCTGCACTGTGTGTGCAATTTCTGTGAGTCTACACAGACCACACAATGTCATCATTTGCTTGACCATAACGAAGTGAACTTCAGATTTACAAACCCACAACATGAGCTTGCTAAAAAATAAAAACATAATTGCTTTACAGCCTTCAGTAGCTTACCTGAGCTGCTGCCTCCGTGAGGCCACAAAGAGCCTTGGATGCAACTCCAACACATTCTCCAAAGACTAAAAGATCCCCAGTCTTTGCATTCTGGGAAATGCCTGCCATTGATTCTCCAAGAACCTCAGAAAGTAAAAAACAAAGTTATCTTCCAAACATGCATCCCTACCACTTAGAGGCAAGTGATCACTGGCCTGAAACCAATTCTGGCCCACAAACCTCCTGGACCCAGCTTTCAGATTTTTTTCTAGTTAATGACCTCACTGAATTGGGCACGTTGCTGTGTGTGGTGTGAGGGATGAGGCATGCACGCCAACACTGGACTGATAGAGCACATAAGCACCACTATAGCTCAAACAACTACGAGGGTACAGAATTAACCCTCATTAACTTTGCTGTCATCCACCAGTCATCACAGCCAGCCTGGGTGCATTTCACAGACTGCAGAACCACCAGTCCTGCGGGTGCTGTCGACACATCCAGGATTGTCTTTGTCCCCACACTCACTGAGGCTCAGTGGAAATGAAATTGCACCAAGACTGCTGGAACCATCTGAGTGTCAGAATACACACTGATTCCCACAGTACCTCCCACTGAATTCAGTGCACTTGGCTTTAAAATTCAAAATGAGCTCTGACTGCAGTAGAGCTTTAGATGTAAGATGACACACACCTTCCCCATTAGGTACTTTGTTTTTCTTTTAGAGAAGGAGGAATCTGAGACAATTCCAACATGCCAAATAATGAGGACACCAAAAGCCAGCTTCAAAGAAAGATGTACAGCCCTGTGCAATTAAAAATAACTGAAGAGGTTTCAGGTTTTCTGATGTGCTGGGATATCTGGACTGCTCAGACCTCTCTTGAAGCTGTTCTGCACAGAACAATATGATGCTATTTCACTGCCAAGACTCCCATTCATGCTTTCGGCTGTTCTAACATAGCTGCAGTCAAAATATAGCACCAAAGTATGACATACAGTGTAATGCACAAGGAGAGGAAGGGAGAGAGGAGAAGGTTTAAGAGCATTGTGCACCAGTCACTTAATTAAAAATTTCTTACCAGGTTGATAGGCTTTCTAAGTGACCAAAACCTGAAATTACCCATAGGAGACCTATCTCAGGCAGAACTTATCAAGGAATGCAGCATACATTTTAGCTGCAAACACTGACTGCATGTCTAACATTCCATATGCATGTGGAAACTTCTGAAAATCCAAACACACTTCACAATTGGCACAGAGGGGGGAAAAAGAAATTACCTTTGAGTTTTCCATTACGCCCTCAATACAATCAAAATATGAGAGATCGCTCACAGGTTCATTTGGGTTATCCAGCATTCCCTTAACTGTCTGAAATAACAAAAGAAACTCTGATTATTGACAGACTCTGAAACACTTAGCTGAGAAGAACACAGACCATCACTATCCTGCTTATCCCAGGGTCATCTTACACCTTTGTCTCCAGCAAGCAACCAGAGCTACACACTCCCTGAGGGCTCCCTGACAGAGCATGTTCCATGCGGGAAACCCCACCCAACAGGAACTGAGCTGTGGCAACTCCACGTTTGTGCACCACCAATGTGTTGGAAGTACAGGCTACTGTGGTTTACCTTGTGTTTGTGATGAGAGATTGATGGTCAGTCAGCAATGCTCGGCTGACACAAGGCAAGCTGGTTTTCTCTCAGTTGTCAACTGTCTAACACGTTTTCAGTACTATTTTAAATGTCATGAACAAAATTAAAAGAGTGATAGGAAAAACAGCTGCCATTTGTTGAGCACTGTGTAGAAACACAAAGGGTTACCAAATTGAAAGCATGTCTACCACCTGCCTGCCTCTTATACTGTCAACGGATTCCCCCAACACAGGAAAGTTTTCTATCAGAAAACTACAAATAGTTGGGTTTAATTTCTTTTTCTGAGGCGATTCTGAGCCCTGGAAATAACAATGTGACAGTCAGTCACATATTCATTGAGAAAAATGAATGCAATTAGATAACAAAACTTGTAAAAAGCTGCAAAATGCAGGAAATTAATTCTATTCTACATAAAAATATCTGCAGTAAACCTTTTTTCAAGTTTGGAGGAACACTGTTTTATTGCAAAATATTAGGCAGAAAAGACTTTTAATCCTTCCAGTGAAAGTGAAATCAAGTAGAGAAAGATACTGGCAGCTATATCTGACATTTGCTTTCCACCTAAAGGAAATCTAGGCATGATTTCAAACACTAGGATTTGTCTCATAACACAAGTCCTAACATTAAGATGCACCTACAGTATTTTTAACAGCTCAGCTATTGCTTTGTACAAGTCTAACTTCAAGCCTAATAGCAATTAAAAAAAGAGAAAAAGGTGATGTGAAGATGTTAGATCTACAAAATAATTTCCAGTTGTCTCTTCTATCTGTCAGTTCTCACAGCCATTGCAGCAACTCTTCACTGTTGTGCTCTGTCAAATACCAACTTGAACAGCAAACAAGGTTTCTGCAGCACTTACACTTCTATGGAGACAGAGCCCCTCAGAATATAAGGAAACAACAGCAAAATACAAGCCAGCACCAGTTTCCCACTAACACACATTTGGTGTCACTGCAACATCTGTGTTACACTTTTCAGCTGAAATTCTGGGCAAGTTTAGCTACCTCATTGAAGGTTATACAGTAAGGTCCTCTCTAAAAACAGCTTTCCTGAGTCTCCAGAGAAGACTACCAACAGTCTATCAAATCCATGCTGAGACACTCTTTCTACAGAAACAATGATTTTAGTACTTAAGAAGCCCTGGGAACACTAGGAATAGCGAGTGATGAATTGGGGAAACAAAGGGAAGAGGCAAAAGTTTAATCACTGTAAAGAGAAATTGAAAGTTAAGACTTCTAAAATTTGATAGGTTCCTCCAGTCATTTTGATGTGAGTGTCCAGTCTGATTTCAGGACTGTGTGATTTTGCCTTGGTTTCCCTTTTTCCTGAAATTAATCTAATTCCATACACCCAGGCTTTTTTCGCTAACTCTCCCTCTCTGGGAAGTTCAAGATGCCACAGATCTTCCTTCCGCCCTTTGCAGGCCCTGCTCACAATCCATGCCAGCACATGCAATTCTGTGCTATTGGCACAAAATCCTCTGCAAGGGCTTTTTAGGGCTATTCTGCCCTACATTTGTCCTCTAAGCTCTCCGTTTTCCATGGCTCATTAGCTGGAAATTCTCACCTTTCACAGCCCTCCTGTTTCACAGATCTCTCCCCATTAGTCTTTCAGGAAGTTCTGAGAAAGAGCAGTTCATTCCTCCTGCTTGCTCCTTTACATTACAGCCCAATTTCCTGGTTTCTATTTCTATTTTTTGAACTTGCTGCTGCTCCCTCTGACCAAGGAGAGAACACTTCCGTGCTCAAGAAGCTAATTCAGAAGCACAAAGCAGCTGCTAGGGGAACTCCTACAGCATTTTGGGATGATAACCATGCATATGAAGAAAACTCACAGTATCCTAGAATGCACTGCAATGACCTTTGTATCCTTTTGATACTAAGGGCTAGAAATAAAAAGTTTAATGGTATTTTATACCCTCTCCACAGGTCAGTCACCCCTTGATGTTTTGACCTTGACAACAAACAAACATCTAGTTTAAATAAAAAGATGTTATTTCCTACTACTGTAAGTGGCCCTGTCTGTGGCCTTGTATGGGAATCTTGGAATTAGGAATAGGTATTTCAACTGACCCACTATTTAGCCAGCCAAACATTTCACTGAGGAACAAGAACATACCTTGCAAGAGCCTGTATTGACACACACATTATATCAGTTTGATAGGGAAGGCAGAAACAAGGCAGCAAAAATCTACACTAAGAGATGTCAAGGTAAAAGATGGTAAAGATCATCCTGAAGGGAGATGTCAGTAACAACATCCTGCAAGTGGCAAAACTGATATACTGCAGCTCCCTCCAGTACAGTGGTGGTAGTAGAAATGTCCATCTTGTCATGATTCTTCCTTAAGTCACAGTAAGTATGAATAATAGGGACTAAACTGTACCTTTGGAAGGCAGGAAAGAGGAGATGGGGACAGGGTAGCAAATTTCATTCTGGCCAAAATTACAAGATGTTTACATGGGTTCTGTGCTTACCTCTTATGCAATTAAAATCCCTGCCACAGATATCAAGTGAAGACAGTGATAGTAGCTAATCAAAGAACACAAAGGAAACAAACATCTGGGGCTCACTTTTATTTATAACAACTTTTGAAATACAGTAATACCTCCAGTTCTCTGAGTGCATTATCACATTCCTTCTGCCCGGGAGCTTGCTGGGTGCACAGTGTGATGAGCTGGTTTATACTCTCAGTCACAGCTCTAGGGAGAGTGAGAGGAAAAAAAGGGTTACTTTAAAGTTAAATTACTCCTCTTAATAAAAGTTTTGTCATTAACTGTACACTGTATAAAGATATAAAACTTGGATCTACTGCATGGCTGAGCCCAGCAGCCAAACTGGGGGCACCTCTGGGAAAACTGGTGACAAAGGACAGAGCACTACCTGGCAGCAGGCCAAGGCCAACCCATTACACTGGCACAGTGACATAGAGTAGCTGCTAAAAGATATTTTAGCCCTTCTCCAGGTCTGATATTAACTGAATCATTTCTCAACTAGTACTCCAGAAGTCCTAAAGGATACAGAAACAAGAGGCAAGTATGGAAAACAATGGCTGAATATAAAGTAATGTTATATACCCTTTACTAGCAAAGTCTTGTGTCATGTCTGACATACTGTAATACACACACACACAATCCTGCTGTCTATTTCTATAGTCTGTTACCAAATTGTTTTTTTTCTCTTCAGCTAATAATTGATATTCTGTGCTAGGTTTATATCCACAGAGAACAAGATATGCAAAGGCATTACATTTCTATGGGAGCACACAGCTCTTGAACATAGGCTGAACCTGACATACTAGAGGCACTATGTGTCTGATGAATGCTCTGATAATGAGCAAAATTCATTACAACTACATTCATTTTAGACTCACAACTAACAACCCAGGAAAGTGGCATCTAGAAGAAGAGAAAATGAGTGAAACTGGAGCACATGGAGAATATGCTTCCTCTGGCCTTAAAAACTGAATGGCATTTGCATTACTTTCCATTTCAGAAAACAGGCACTTGATAACACACCAATAACATGAGTATCTAGATGGATTGTATCCTACTGTTAAAAAGGAAACAGGATGTGCTTATTGCCTCTATGTTTGTTAAATTCCAGGGCAAAAAGAATGGGAACTAATAGCCATACTTGTTTAACTGAGACTCCTACCCTTTTCAGTAGCTTTGGTGTCCTTGCAGAGGACCTGGTGTTCACCTCCTGAACATCATTGATTTCTATACATCAGAAGAACATCATTGCATACAGACATATGAATAAATGACAAAAACTGAAAGTTCAGTTCACTCTCAGAGAAACTTCACACAAAAATATCTTGTCTGATGTTGGTTTTAATCTGAGACACAATTCATATTGACTCAGAGAATAACAGCAATTGAAGAGAGAGAATTACCAGCTTTGTAAAGGATGCCACATGCTCTCATAAATATAATCATTACACACCAGGTACCTCTACAAGGAATCCATCCAGTGTACAAATGCTACTTTGAAAACCATTTGGACGCAGTAGAACCAGGAAGGTGGCCCCTCAAACACCAATCCCGAAGTGGAAGAGGACTGCTAGGATTCTAAAGGCCCTATCTGTTTTCATCAAATACAAGACACAAATACTTGGACCCTGCAGGGAACCCAGCCACTGTTGCAGCCTGTCAGAGGTAGTCAAGGAAAATCCCTCTACAAGAAAGACAAAGCACCTGAAAAAGTTGAAGTTTCTATTACAGCTGGAGCAAAGGGGGAAGCAAGCATAAAAAAACCCAACAAAAACACAAGACTAATCACAGTACCATAGATGATGAGAGAAAAATGAGAAGAAAAGCTATCTTATGATAAGGAAGCTGTGCCTCTTTTTTCATTTTCAATGGAAAAGAGAAAGTAAAAATATTTGACCCTGATCATATCATAGCAGGGAAGACAACAGAGCCCTGGCAAGCTTGTCACAAACTAGCAGAGAGGGTCTGAGAAGGGAAATGCAGTGTCTCCTTAGCATCTGAAACACAAACCGAGAATTGGTGCAGTATTTACTCCATGGTTATGTGGTGCCTATCTAAGGTCTCACATGTTCAGGCACACACACACACCCCCACCCCCCAGCTAAGTACTCTGCCTGCCTCATCTCCCTTTTTCTATTGCATGCTTCCACAGAGGGAATACTAACTTGGCAGGAACTTACAACTACCTGGGTTTCACTGGGGACACTAACTTCCTCTACACTCCACTCAGGAATGCTCCAAGCCTAAAGCAGAAATCCGTAGCAGTTTGATGCTGCGGCAGTGACAAAATCTCATGTGACTCTGTCACTTTTAAGCAGCCTGTCTTTGATTATCTACAATTTTCATAGATGCTATTTATTTCCAGGGAGACAAGATAGATGTCAATTTTTTAATTTTTCTTTTTAAACAAAATATGGCAAAGTAAAGTAGCATAAATTCTTAAGGAAGCCCTTTACTGAAGGGGCTTTAAATAATCTTTAAAGTAAGGGTATCCTCCACTAAAGAAATGGAGCATCTAACCCTTTCAAGTGTTCCTAATCATACACACATGCACACCGTTAGTGATAGGTAGCTACAATATGATTTTTAAGCACATTCTATATAAGAATACTATTCAATTTCTTTTCTTTCAGGGCAGAGGCTTAACATTAGCTATTGCCTTGTCAGAACACAAATGGTGAAAAAACAGTAGGTAAAACACACTGATTCCTTTCAAAAGCCAGGCCAAGTCTTCAAATACTGGTTCTTATTTCCACCAAAGGTAACAAGTTATACCAGTTCAGGAACTAGTCCAACATAAGCAACTTTCCTCTGGCCTACTTCCATTAAAATAGAACTGAAGGTTCCAGCCACTCAGTTAACTGTCAATAGCAGAAGAATATATAAGCACAATACAAATATCACAGAGAAAAGCAAATATCACAGGAAAACATAAAGCAAGCAACACATCCTTACCTTGCTGCTGCTGCTAAGAGGTTCTTGGCATTAGGAGCTCCAGGATCAACAGACAGAGACTTGGCAGCTAGTAACAGCTTGCTGGAAGCCATAGAGATGCTCTTGAGGTTACCTATGACTTGAATCTGGTCCTCTTTAGTCTGGAAAGCCACAGCAGCATAATATTAAGTGCAAAATTTGCAATAAGGAGAGTGTGCTAAAACCACATTTGGAAACCCAGTTTGTTTATCCACCTGAAACCAGTGACATATGTGAGGCCAGAGCCTCTGTTCACCCGGACAGGTGCCTCTAGCTTCACTTACATAACAGAAAAAGACCCTTAGAACAAATAGCTTGGCTTCTAACAATGGTAGTATTCACAAATGAGCAATGGAGAAACTTTACTACTTGTTGAACAAGGCTTTTGTTGTCAAGACTCTTATGTGTCTCTGCCTGGCACAACTGCTTCACATTATTCAGTCAGTGTACGCTCTGTGTACTCTGGCATCCTCTGCGTAACCCACAGGCTCTCTAGCGTCTAACTGGGATTACTCAACAAAAATATCCTCCAAAATGTCCTCTATCCCAAGAAAATAAGTTTCTATAAGCCTACTCCAGTCAACATTCTGACTTCAATGTTCTATTACTTATTTTAAGCCATTGCTTGAAAAGGGAAACCTTCATATAAATACAGTTACAGCAAAGTATTACATTTTCACAGCAAATAGCTGTGACTAGATTCCTCTGTCCATGACCAGGAGAAGTGAATCCATTCTTTTATAACAGTCTGTTCATGGTTTTGTGTAAAGAGGTTGCATATTACTCAGCTGACATGAACAGCTTTTACTCTATATTTACTACATTCTACTTCCTCCCTACCCCTACATTTTGCTAGGCATCCAAAATACCCGGTATTGCTTCTGTTCAGGCCAAATAACTAGACACAGAAGACCTTCTCTTTCGAAAGATCTGCCATTAATAACTAAGATGGTTACCATCCCCCATGTCAGCCCAATAAGCAAATTCATAATGGCCACAAGGTCATCAGCAGTTAGACTTCTCATTTCAAGCAGCCATTTACAGTTTCATTTCTACCTTCGTCTTCATTGAACTGCCTCAAACAAAGCATTCTAAAAGTCAATGAGGTCCACAGCTATAAAGACAGTCAGGTACCTCACTCCTACTCGGAGCATCAGCTGTATATGGAGCCTAACTCATTTCACAGATTGGAACCTGAATGATTAGGTTCTGGTGGAGAATAACCACCAGTCATTGTCCAGTCTCTCTACTCAGCTCAATCTTCAAAGTATCTGCTTGAGGGAGTCACTTCATAAATGACTTCAAAGGACTGACACACTCAGGGCCTGCTGGCCTGTTTTCCTTTGGCAATAATTTCTTAGGTTTGCAAGGTCCTTCTATTACCTAGGGCAAAACCATCTGCAGATTCCTTTTTCTGCAAGTCCTCCCATCTCTCCTGATACACAGTCCTTTTTTATATGCTGACATTGGTTATGCTAAATCATCTCCAAATGACCAATTACTGTAACTCAGCACAACTGTAGCCAGTAAGAGAAACTGATGGCAATATCTCCAATTTTCAGTGAGTACCCAGGCTACCAGGAATAAGCTAGGCAACATATGACAACATTCCTGATTGTTACATAGTTCATCAGAATAGAACTCTGCCAGGTTTTAAATCACTGAACAGAAGTCCAAGTGCTTGCTGTCAGATCCACGGATGGCATTTTAGGCAGCCCTCTTCAAATGCTTGCTCCACTCTGTAGAGGATCCACAGTGCCACAGAACGATATCAAAGCATCTTTTCCTCTCTCTACTTAAAGCATTTCAAGAGTAGCAAAGAAAGGTGCTAGGTTTTGAACAATGTTCACATAAATTATGCTCCATGATAGTTCTACCAAAATAGAAGCAACTCTTTCCACAAACTATGAGAGGTTCAGCACACCTTTGTACCTTCAAATAGACAGCTTAAATTAGTCACCAAACTACACAGAGGAGTATGAAGTCATATTTCCGACTGGACACAGGAACAAATACCAATAGCCTGTGGAAACTGCAAATGCTGAGTTCATTCCAGATTACCAGTTACAAATGACTCCCTTCTAACAAACATCTCCTCTAATATGTGGATAGGCTCACACCAGCATGTTGTGCTGCACTGTACTGCTACATAAACAATACACTGCACTGCTAGAGGTTATGTCCAAGATAATCCTTGGCATCAATTAGCATGGTCAAGAACTTACCTGTGCTTGGCCAGCCATTTCAATACCAGCATCAAGAAATTCATCAAAGTCATCACTGAATTTTCCAGAGGCTGCAGCCAGTTCCCCACTTTGGCCCCGTGTAGCATGGACAACTTCTCCAGCTGACTGATTCAGGTCTGCTGCTGCCTGGTTCAGTTCACTCTGAGCTTCTTGAAATGACTTAGAACTTGGAGGTAGCTGCAAGAGACCAAGGTCAGTGTTTTATCGTCTGTCACATCACACCAGCCTCTCATGACTGGAGAGCTCGACACAGTTTGAGAACACCAAACACAACGGAGTAATGAGCTGGAACTATGGGACAGCTGTCAACCAGAAATCTGTCCAGCAACTCAAGTCCTGCTGTTTCTTTCAAGGGACAGACAAGCCTGTAAGCTTTTCAAGGGACACAAATATTGGCAGCTCTTCAGAATAACTCTAAACTCTCTCTGGTAAACCAGTTTGGTAAAAAACCCCTGGTTTTACCAAAAGGCATTGCACAAACATATCAAAATACAATTCCTCCCTTCACAGGATAGCAAGGTCACTGTTAGGTGTAGAAAAAAAAGCTGTTCAAATAATACAATCTTCTGGCAAATTACCAGTGTAAAAAGGGTTTTTTTGACACTGATGCAGTTAAACAAATTTAGCAGTTCTACTGCTTGCACAAAATGACCAAACATTTTTTGACAGATCACAATGCTCCTTTAAGTGAACTGAACAGTTCTAGGTGGGACATGAACTATAATTTTAAAATTTTCATATTCTTTAAAATGTTAAGTCATAGTTGGCATTTTCAAAAACAAAAAGTTAATACCAATCTATGACAACAATTTTAGTATTGCCTTCACAAGTCACAGACACATTTCACCTTGCCCACAAAACTAGAAAAACAGTATTTCAGCCAAGGTAGCAGCTGCTTACAGGTGCATAAACTTAAACACAGCTTTCATGAAGTATACTTAGGGCACATTTACTAAACAATAATTTGACACATGGGGAATCCAGATCTGCTCTTAAGTTTTCTGAAATTCATTTCAATGTTAAAAGACACCTTACCGAATCAACAAGGAGCTTCTTGCTGGACTCCCCGATACTCTTTAAGGCCACATCCACATCCTTTTGTCCAGGCAGACAATTCACGCAGTTATTCAAGGAGTGAGACACTGCTTTTGCCACCTACAACACAAGTGAGCACATTCACACAGAGAGGCTTAAGCAGTCATTAATAGCAGGCACAGCCTCTACTCAATAGCCAGCAATTCCTACACTCTCATTTTGACTCCTACAGGACCATTTTTGAGACTCGACTTTCCTGGTTTGCTGCCCAGTAGTCTGGCAGCAATTGTTATTTATGCTCATTCATTGGATAGGATAGTGTTGGCAGGGCAGCTCCACAACTGCTCCTGGCACCTGGGATAAAGGCTGCAGCACTGCATATAAGGGAATACCCCTGAAGTTAACTATATACTAATCACAGAAATTCCTTGCATGCTACTTTTTACAAACTCCTGTGTCTTTGTAAGAAATTATTAACAATGCAGGCCAATTATAGAAGTTGCCAAAAGAGTAAAAAAAGAACCTGTCACTCCTTAAAGTCTTCAACTGCAGTAGGGCCACATATGTAGAAAACATGCACGCCCTTTTTGAATATAACATGAATACAGATCCCTTACTTGAAAATGATCAGTTTAATGGTTGTTTCATTTTTGCAGTCAAGCAGTCTACTCACATATGTTGTGGATAAAAGCACTGAGCTGCATCTTTGTATATTTTCCTAAAAGATGACTAAAATACCATACTTCATACCATCTGCATTGTTTAACATATGCATGATGTTACGTCTGAGAGCCGTTGAAAGAAATAGGAAGTAGACATTCCCTGCAGCCTTATTCTCTCTTTATTTAGTGCTGCATTCGGAGTAAATTCAGCGGGTGTTTGACAATTCATGCAGCTGCTCAAGCGCCAGCTCACCTGGGCCAATCTCTGCTGACTGTCTGCATCCCCCGGGGCAGCCAGGGCCTGCTTCGCCTCCTGAATCAGCATCGCAGAGCCTTCCATGACATCCCTCGCTGAATCCAGCATGGCATGTGCTGCCACAGGGTCACTGGTAGATGCTGCAACCCCTCGTGCTGCCTGAGCCAAAGTCTTCAAAGCCTGAGCAGTTTCTCTGGCAGCAACCCCTATGGTCAGATTTCACCAAGGATTCTATTAGTATCCTTAAAGACAATCTTTGTATTTTATGACATGATCTTGCAGGTAATGATCCTATTGCAAAATAACATTGCAAATGCAATTAAAAAGAAAATCTTCAAACATGAACACATTTGAAATACACAGTGTCATTTGCTTAGAGAAATGCCTGTAGTAAAGCCATAAAGTAAATATAGCCCAAAGACTACACTGTGGGCACAGCTCTACACCGGTGACAATCTTAGTGAAACACTGAAAAATGAGAAAATCTAAAACCTGTAGATGAACAAAAACTCATACTCCAAGCCATGGGGGAAAGTGATTGTCTGCAAGAATGGTGTACAGGAGTTCAGAGCCACAGAACAATAATACTTTAAGTTCAAGCAATTAAAGAAGAGATTTTTAGGAATGATACAATTTGATATAACCTAACATCACTGTGAGTAAAAACATACAAGAATAACTGAATGAAGTCACAGAAAGGCTGTAATGAAATCAGTTTCTGTGGTCTGTCTGGCCAACATTAAAGGATGTCCATTAACTCCAGTACTAAGGCAGAGGACTACGTGAATAATGGTTTCTTCTTCTATTTATGAAATTATTGAAAAGGAACTCATTGCTTTGTAGGGTTTCCTACAACTTGATGATAAGAGACCTACTAGACTTAGCTGGTCATTATCAACTGCAAGTATCTGCTCCCTTGCCTGATACCCAGTGCATATTTCTGCATAACTATGTGATAGAAACATGAGCCATTTCTATGCAATTCCATCTGCTTCAAAGGAAAGCAACTGTAAGAGAGCCCCGATGCAATTGTATCCAATGAAGTGCTAATTGCCATAATGCATTTTATCAGCAATATTAGAAAAAGATCTTATGGTAGCATTTGCAACAATAGCTTTCATTTCTTACAGAAATAAGGACACAGAACACTTTAACATCCACGAGGAAAATTTGTCCCTCCTGCAGAACATTTTTCTTATTAAGATGTTTCTGGTTTCTAAAAGTACAGGTACAAAAATAAACTGCAGAATCTGTGTGTCCAGATTCCCTTTTGGCTTCACCTCAAACTATGCAAATGTGATCAATGGATCAGCCAGACCAGCTGCATTGTACATGTGAACAGGTAACACCTGGTAAGAGATGCAGTTCTAAATGTCACCAAGCTGTCCCCACTGTTTGTATCCTGTTGCTTCAAAACAGGATACAAAAGGACCCTTTAAACCTTCTGTAAGGACACAGCAACATTTCCAGTGGCACTGACCTTTAGACTGCAATACATTTTAGTTCTGTCCTTCACAGAATTTCAGTGGCACATATTTACAAAAACAACAGATGTCCCAATCTTTTCTGATTAAAGACAGAGCAGATTGCATCACTGTTCTTTCATGGAGCACGAGTCACACTAGGAATTCTCAGTAACTTGCCACAATTTGCTATCAGCGCCAAAAAAAAAAGAGTAATTCCTTGATTTAAGTAGTCTGTGATAACAAAACCTTTCATCAAGTGTTCAGTGGAAAGCAGAGGTTTCTCAGAGACATGAATAGAACACTACCTGTGTAGTGCTCGTTGCCCTGAGCAGCACAAGTTAACAACTGGGCCATGGAAGAGCCGACTGCTTTGGATGTACTTCCCAGGTCCTGAGTGCATTTCTCAAGCTGTGAAAAATTGCAAAGGACAAAATACTTAGTTTAAGCTCAGCTACAACACACTTGTTTTTTAAATAGTACTAAATAATTCCTCATTCCACAAAACCCTAAACTTTACCTCAGCTACTGAATACACACACATACTCTGAAACCTGAATAGCATGCTTTTCCTGTCCAGGATGAAATAAGTTAACATATTAGGTAGTGTGAACAACAAAACTATTTTATAATTAGCAATGAAAGCAAATATCTTCATCTGAGAAGGGCTTTTTTTTTTGCCAAGTAAACTATTTCACTTTCTAAGCCTACAAGAACTGGCTGTCCTGAGTTCTCATCTTTGTCACTATTGAAAAGAAATTCTTTTTGACAAGACTGAAACATTACTGTTACCAAACTGTAATTTCTACAATGGAAAAGGAGGCCCTACAGTCCTATGAGTAGTTCTACTACAGAATATACTTCTAGTGTAGTAGTGATTTATACTCTTTTTAAGAGAATCAATGCAAAATCCTATCAGCATCATCATTATCCAAAGCCTCATGACTTGTTTTGCCTCCAATATTTAAATTTTTTAACAGCTAACTTTGTTTGTTTGTTTTTAAATGAAGAACATCCTTCCTCAATTACAGTTTCTCCTGGGAGAGGTTTTAACTGTCCATCCACAGCTGCCATCTTCGCATCCTGCAGTTCATTTTTGAGTGTCTGGACTGTATTCAAAGCAGAATCGATTTCCATTGGGCCACAAGCTTCATGAGCCTGTTCAGAAATCAGATCAATACCACTGTTAGCAGCTGTAAGCAACTACCAGAAAAAGTAAATGCTTCACATCTAATCTCCCCCTCCCAAATTATTTCTCTCACTACTTTACAGGCCACTGTGGGCACTCTAAGGTTATACATCATGGATTCCAAACTCCTGCACAATATTCTTAGTCTGTGAAGAGAATAACACACTGTTAAGAGGCACCAGGGGAATGAGATGCACTTAGGTTGTGTACGTGTCCCTTCACATTAGGCAGTCCAGAGACTGGGAAAGTAACTGCTGCACTCTGGACTTCCCCTTTGACCAGTGGCCTAACAGTGCATCACCACTAAAGTCACACTGCCCCCCTGACGTGGCTGCCCAAATTCATCAGTACAAGATGGAAATTTCAACATGAGCTCAGGTGTAGCCACCTCCATGCTACAATCCTGGTTTTGGGCCTCAGTGTACACACACACACACACATAAAAAAGAGCAGACTTTCCACTGATGTATTTTTTTTAAGCCCCTACATAGTTTAGAAACCTGTGTGAGACACAGAGAACCTCTGCTTCCCTGAATTTTAGAGATGATGATTCCAGTTCACAATTACAACAGCGAGCACAGCAGTGTTGTAGCTGGGTTCTCACTGGTTTGTCGGGGCACAAAATATGTTCCCTTTTCCCTGCTCTCCCTCAAGTGTACCAGCAGCTCAGAACCTTGATGTGCTGCTCTGTATACTCTCCTCACATTTGTCTGGCATGGAAGGGGTAGCACAAGCTTTTCAGTTTTCCTGTCACTTCTCCCTCCCCTTTCTGTCATGATACAGAGGCCACCCAGGAGTCTGAGCAAACTGCACAAAATGCAGCAGTGAAGTGAACACTGCCTGAGCATGAGCCATTCCCTTAGGGGAGACACAAAGCCATCTTGCTTTAGTGATTAAAACTAGTATTTACCTACCTTCTGGGAGGCAGTTCGTAGCTCAGCTAAGCTGGTAGCAAGATTCTTTGCACACTGACTGAGCTGCATTGCTGCTGCTTGATCAGTTACTGTGGGGACAGCAGCTTTAGCAGATGCCACCATTTTGCTTCCAGGCTGTTCAAAGAACAACAGTGAACACAACTGCTTTTACCAGCTCATTTTCTTTAAAGAAGGCTTAAGATTCAATAACCAAACTGCTTCCTCCGTCCACACACTCATGAGGTTTCTAGATTTCTTTTTAATGATCATGCACATTCCTGTTGCTTAAGCTGAAGCACCTCTCATAATTCCACACTGTCACGTTCTGTGCAGCAGGACTCATCTGTGCTTCACTAGAACAATGACTACTTCATTGGTATCAGTGTCTGCCTGAGGCCTTTGAGTACTCATGCAGACTACTTAAAAATACTGGAATGTGTCATTTTGACATTCAGCATTCATGTGGTACAATCAGGTCCAGGTGGCACACATGGAAAATTTATCTCTATGTTTCCAAATATTAAACTCTGCCAAAATTCTATAAATTTAAAATTGTAATTCAAGTAAAGCCTCTACACAGGGATTACTGCTAATACAATTCAAAAACTTTGCTGATTGTCATCGTCACCATCATACACATACACCATAGGGGAGATGGATCAATCATTTGAATGACTCCAGAGGGAATCATATAGCAAATACTTAAACAGAGTGAGAGCATGGTTTGTGATACCTCTGCCTACATAGGACCATAAAAACCTGCTAAGAGCAATCACATTTAAGGCAAGACTAACTGATGCCAAATAATGACCATGACATTACACAGAGAATTGGTTTCTTCTTTTTGTTTCTTGTAATGTCAACAATAAGCCAATAGTTTTGTTATCAATGCTCAATATTGTATCTTTCTATTCTATTTTTAAGATGTGTTATAAAAAGCACAGAGTCAAATTTTGTGTTTTGTCCACAACGTCAATCTAGATCCATTATGCAGGCTAATATCTAAAAAACCATGGTAATATTCCCTTTTATTTCTGAGGAATTCTGGAACCTGTTGCTGCAACACTAGGTTTAGCTTGCCCAAGGTTACAAGAGCATTTCGTGCACTTAGACCTCTACTTGGAAAGAGGCTGAATTCTCTCAGTCTTGTTCTTTAAACTCTTTCCCAAAAGGCAATTGCTCCAGCAACAAATGTTTCTTCTACATAAACATTCATTTTCTTGTTACGTTTAACCTCAATGTCAGCAGTTTTCATTCTCCACAGATACAATTTATTTCAGCCACCTAACCTGAGGAACTGAATTATCGTTAGCTATGGCTCACAGTTAGCCATGAACTTCTTTATGTGGTTCTTAACACTTTACTGTTCATCACAAATGAGAACACAGGACTGAAAAAATGCTTTTTGCATCTACTATAATGATTGATTTACTTCACCTGAAGGAAGTTCTGGCTGGAATTTATTAAAGCAAGCTGGGCACTGAGGTCTTCTGCCTGAGCTTGACTTCCTCTTACTCCCTGCACCAACTGAGGAATGTGGTCTGCAACATTCTAAAATGAAAAAAGGGAAAAGATTTTAGCAAATAAATAAAACCTCAAAAATCTTCTGACAATAAAACAAGCACTCTTCCCACTCCACTTCCCTTAAAGACAACTGTAGTACTCTTGAGTAAAATACTCTCATGCCTTCACAGAATTCATTTAGGATCCCATGGAACCAAATTAATATACAATAGGACTTTTTTAGAGATGTTCTACTTAAGAAATCTTTATTCAAGTTACTTATCAAGTTACTATTCAAGATCATTACTTATTAAGGATCCTATAAGACAATCCAAGATTTTTATGCAGAATTACGTACACCAAGTATTTTTAATTATTTCCTTTGCATGTTCAAACGCCAGTAGAGGAGGTGACAGATTTTTTCAAGAGAATGTCCTGCTTTCAGAAAAACTGTCTTTTACACACAAGCACCTCAGCCTACTTCTCCTTGACTTCCAACAACACAAACTTTATAGCATGGCTGGAGCATTTGCAAGTGCATACTGTTAAAACTTTCCTGGACTGTCCACATTCATGGTCCTTGTCCATCCATTTCACAATAACACTTGAGCAGTGCAATATTAAATTACCATCACCACCACAAAAAAGTAGATACTGAATCTTTTCTGCTATCTAATAAATGAGCATCAAGACAAAATAAGAATGAACTGTAAACAATATAGTTATCAGATTGCTTTTTTAAAAAATTCATACTGAAATAGCAGCTCTCTACAACACAATTTTGAGGTATACTTGGGCTATTTTACTTAATTCCAACATTTCTTAGGATTACCACCACGACAAGAAGTAATTGCTGAATATTAACGTGGATTTTAACAGTACTTTCTTCAATGGTTTTGTTCTTGTTCCCCATATAATTGCTCTTTGATGCAGAAGAAAATCCTGCATTCTATTGGTTTTTTCAATTTTTTGTTTAAATACAATTTCTTCATTAGTCAAACCCAGAAGTTAAGCTGCCAAATACGGCTTAAACACAAAAGGGAACAGCTTGTCACCAGACTCTGAATTCTAGCTTGGAACTATAAAAATGTGCTTGACTTCAAGCATACCTTGAAATCTGTGATCCTGACAGCTTTAACTTCAAGCTAGGAATCATGGTAACCCCACAGTAAGGTCTGTAATTTATGTGTTTATGGTGACATTTAAGGTCCCCGTTGCTTGGAGGCGGAACATCAGAATAGCAGGATCAGTTGTTAGTTATATAACAAATTATATAACTGATACATTAAATAAGAACTTCACTCCATTACAGTATAAATCACTATTGCTACTCCATCCTTCACTATGGAAAATGTAAAGGTTACCTGGGTTCCACAACAGACCTCAGTCCCACTTCACTGCATGTATGAACAGCCTGTTTTGATGATCACAGAGCTACTCCCCTGCTGAAGATCACACTTGTACAGTGAATGCACGGCCAAGACTTGGAATCATAGTCAGGGTATAAACTCCTGAGCAACTGGACCCCTCTGTACAGTGCTTCCAGCACAGCTCTGCAGATACTGTACTGCTGGCTGATTTGCACAAAACTTTAACTTAAAGCACTTATTTCAGGTGAATTGGTTGTTACTTAACAGATACATGCCTGTCAACCCTCTTTAGAAGGTGTTTGCAGGGGTATTTTTAACAACCAAGTGTTACATGGCACTAAGAGTAGCTCAGCTTTCTAAAGCTCTACAAACAGTAACACACAGATAATACAATACATGAGGGTTCTCCAGAATCGATGCAGATGAACATGTGTGGTGGGGTAGGTTTTTTTAGAGCTCCTTTTGAGGTTGCAACAGTATTATAGAAGGTGATTGTCAGTTCCCCCTTAAGCAGAGTTCAAGAGTTACTTGTCGTGGGTTGTGCCATGTTTACCTTACAGCTCTGCACGAGTTGCTGGTGGGCTGCTGTGTTCTTATTGGAAACAGCTGCATTCTGAGAAGCTGCAATAGTCTGAGTAGCAGCAGCTGCAGCTTGTTTAGCTGCAATCTTTGGAGAAAAAGAAAGTTAAATCAGTGGTAAAATTCTGAGTAATTCAGAGGATGAAATACACATTATGGGTAACTTTGACAATGCAGACAGATTAATACATTATATCCCTTAATTTGCTTTGCCTTAAGGAAACTCAGGATTGCTCCCCTCTCAAGATAAAAATGATTCGAACCCTGTTGTCCATCTCTAACTGGTCAATAAAGAAAAAGGTAGTAGAACTAGAAGCATTCTGTGCTCTTACTCTTTCATATCTTAGGTTTCAATAGAAGTAAAAGAAGTCACCTACAAGCAGCAGAAATGGTCTAAATAATTAGCTGCCTACAAAGGCCAGAGAAAACAGGCAAAGTACAGGCAGTGCTTCACACTGCTGCATTAATATCTCTGACCCAGGACTCAAGGGAGCCAATTTTTAGCAAGATTGCTCTATGGCAAAAGCAAAGATACTAAAACGACACAGAGGTAAAAAATACTGTTTTTCCCAAGTCTAAAAGAACAGAGATGACCTTCAAATATCCAGGAGTGTTATTATCAACACCTCCCTATTACAAAATTAAAAATTCAACAATTTATCCAAGGTATTTCAACATGCTGTACAACACTAACTGGCTCACTAAATACAAACAAGCATGAAGTTTATTACACATTTCACTCCTTTGAAAGGCAGTATATATTATGATAGCAAAACAAATAAAATGTTCTTTCTGTAAAACGTTTTTGCATGCGGTTTGAAAATGACAGACATCAGCCCGTATTTCCTGAAATATTCCTGATTTTTAGTTCTAGACAGATACAGCAACTTAAATGTGTTTCTGGAACATGGTCACCTCCTTAGATCTGCTCATTTATCTCATCTCATTGCACTTGAATTAGACTACTGCAAAATCACAATTCTAGCAGCAAACTAGAAATTATGAAAGGTTTCTTTTTTTAGTCTGTCTTCTCTTCATTTTAGTTGAGAATGGGAAGATCACACGTTGTCTACAAGACAGACTTCCATGGTATTTTATCCTTAGTGCACAATAAATGGCCTTGCTCCCCCTTGGCTGTGCTACCAGATAGGACGTATCTTTTTACTTTCATTTCTGCTTCTTGACTCCGAGTAATTTATCAGTTTAATTGGAAGTGCTGCAATTCAACTAACTTTGTACAGAAATTTATATGGAACTCTGTATACTAGAAAAGCCACCAAGAGATATTGTATGTAAATGACATATCACACAAAGATAAATTAAAACAGTAATGACGCAGTTCCAGCTCAGCTGTTTAATTTTAGGACTAAGCCACCATCAAACGCCTTCTGAGTCAAATCCTTACACCACTTAACCACATCAGTGACACAAGTTGCTCAATTTTCTGAGAACTAACTAGCACCTCTAATTCTGAGCCTTGTACTATGGAACTAAGTTTACGGGGCTGTCATTCTGTGCTTGGCACTTTTACTGAAATATGCATTTCTACTTACTTGAAATTATCTACAGATACTAATTATCAAAAGGGAGCAAACTGAAAATTGAACAATATTAGTTTCCAACCTCTAATCTGTTGACAATTTTCTTCTTGATGGCATTCTGTGCAGCAGCATTTGTGGCAACCCGCAGTCCCTCTGCTGCTTCCCTCAGACGCTGCTGTTGATCCTCATTTTCAGGATTGGCTGCAGCTCCCTGCACAAAATTTCCGAGCAAAAACCGTCAGTCTGAGTAAAAGTTTTTGAAGAAAATGTGGATAAATACTAAGGCTTTAGTTCACAGAGTGTCTGCTACATTAGCATTCATTTTCCTTATATTCTCCTCAGGAAAGTTAGAACACTAAAATATTACACAATTTCAAAGCAGACAATCTATTTCTAGTGGATCCTATTTACAATATCCCACATACCAGCTCTTCTTTATGTATAACCTTACAATTTTAAGCTGGCAATTCATTTTCCTGGTACCTTTGCAGCTTCAACCATGCGGGCTGTGGAATCTGCCAGGAGCTTTGCAGCAGCCAGAAGCTTCTTGGAGTTCTCCATGTCGATCTCTGCTTCAGCATCGGACCTCATGGCATTGACGAGATCAGACGTGGCCTGAGCCAGCACCCGGGCCTGCCTCACCATTTCACCTGTGGCACACAACTGCATTTTCACCTTCTCCTCTCTGTATTTCAGTCTTGGTTTCAAAATTCATCGTCATTTCACAAGATGAAAATACAGTTACATTTCCTGAAGAATTTTTCTACTTCAAAATGATACACATATAGTTCATAACTTGAAAGTTTCATAAACAAAATCCTGGATCGCAATATAAGCGACAGAAGCCACTACAGTGGAGATTAAGGAAAAAATCAAGTATTTGCATTCTAGATAGTAAGACAAAACCCAAAAAAATTAGTATTTTTAGGTAATTTTGAATATACAGTTCAAGGAAACTCCTGTTCCAGCAAAGACTAATAATTTTGCTTTCAAATCACAGCCAAGCTTTCACTATTTCAATACAAATTACTCATCTTTCTCCTGTTTTTTTGGGGAATTATTTTCTGCCTAATATAAACTAAGAACTTTGTCAGAAGACGCCATTAAGATGGTTTTGGCCAAAAACATCTTGTTTCTTGTTCTAGAAGCTGCACTTTTTAGAAACATCTCAGAAAAAAGCAGAAGTAAGTTTAAAAACCTACAGCAAAATCTATGCAAAAGCAAGTCAATCACTGTGAAGTCTTTGCCCAGGTGCCTGCCTGTTCATATTTGGAGACAAGAAATTGCTGTTCAATTCTGTGAAGTGAAGCAGCGGTAGAAAACAGGCAAAATATTAGTGTTCCTTTAGCACAGTATTGGTTGTTTTCACAGAATATTCACTATCTAGCACACAGCTGTGTGCATGTTGCTGATTTATATTGTGGGTTGGATGACTACCCATCACCACAGCAGTAGCTTAGAAGCAGAGCACACGTCAGAGGAGGATTTTTATTTCCTCGACTTGGAAGGTGCACATCTGTGAATCGCGGAAAGCTACTGCTCCTCGGAGGAACTTACCGGCATCTCCCATGGAACTGAAGATGCTCTCTGTGACACACATGATGGTGTCTGTGGCCTGGTCGTAGCGCCCGATGGGCTCTCCCCTGCTGGCGAACTGGCGCACGTGCTGCAGGAGGTCGTTGAGGGCCTGGCTGACGATGCCGGCGGCGGCGCTGACCTGCTTCAGCAGCTCGGTGTCATCGGTGGCAGCCTGGCAGGCCCTCACGCAGTTCTCCACCGAACGGTCTACCAGCTTCCCTGCCTCAATCAGCTGCTCCTGACACACCGGGGAGCTGATGGTGGGACTCACGACCTGCGTGGAGAAAGGACACGGAGCATTCAGAAAAGGCTTATTTAACACAGCCCATTGCCCGAGGCATTGGAAATACACAGCAGCGCACGCCGGACACGATGCCTCGCCCCTTCACAAACACCGCTCCCTCACCTTAGCACAAGCCACAAGCTGGGAAGTAGAGAGTGCACACTGTGTAGCAGCAGCAATGACCCTGTTCTGCAGGACTGTGTCCTCAGCGACCTGTGCCACGTTCTTGGCCTTAAGCACCAACATGGCGGCAGCGTTTGCAACAGCTTTGGCCAAACTCATCAGAACATCCTGGTAAAATAAAGGGAAAACTCAGTCTGCAACATTAAAACACAGTCAGATGCTAATTCCTGCAATCACTAAGTTCAAATAATTTCTTCCCATTTAAAACCTCACATTCCATACACTTCATCTTTTTAGCAGGATGGAGTCTTCCCAATGCCTGTACTGCTAAAATGACCTAGCTTTCCAGTAAAAAAAGTATTTCCACTACACCCACTACACTTACTTTTAATTTCAACTTCACAGCAGGCAGAAAACCTTGCATTTCAAAAATAAAAACCACTACATTTTGTTTGGTTTATAGATATGATATGGGATGGTTATCCCTTTCTTTACCCACCTTCTCCAACACTCCCTAGCACATAACAATGCTTGGAGTCTCTCTCTTAGCCAAGACCTGCAATACATATTCAACTAGGAATACAAATGAGAACTCAGATGAAGCTTGCAGACAGCTTTACTAGGGGATCAAGTGGTAAAAATGGCCTGTAGGTTATATTAGCAGACACCTTGCCCGCAGTGCACTCCAGAGGTCTATCTGCTGCTGTAAAGTATTTGCCCTTGGTTCTGGTGCAAACCTGTTCTTGGCACTGAGTGAAAAAATCCAGACATATTTTTAACAGAGCATTTAAGAACAATGGTCATAAACTGCTAACACAGCAAACACTGTTAAATCATAAGGCATTATGATTTTATAATTGATACTACTGTTCACCTTAAAGAAATTTTGTTTTTAATACAATAATTTTCTTCTACTCAGTTTACCGAAAGACTTTATTAAAATAATTTCTATGCATGCATACATACAGACACAGCAAACACTTATGTGAAAACCCACTATATTTAATGAGAAGAAATACAGTGCCAAAGCGCTCCATGAAGCATAAGAGCATGTGTATGATGCACAGAATGAAGTAGGAGTTCTTATGAAATCAGCACTCTGTGATTGTGTAATTAAAAACAACTTCAAAATGGATTCACCTCAATTAGCATAGAGAAACTCTAGCACTTTCTAGCCACACTTTGGGAAGCCTGGTTTTATTTAGAGACCTCCTCATTATAAAACCGCACAGTTCTGACAGTGACAAGCAAACTCCTCATTACCTGGAACCTTTCATCTGTTTCATTCTCTCCAATTTGTCTCAGCAGCTCCCCGCTCGCTTGTCCAATGCTTCCGGCTGCAGTCAGAACTGTCTGTCGAGGCTGGGAAGAGGTAATGGTGAAATACATTAATTCAAAGAAAATGAGCTTTGCTTGAATTTTAGAGTTCCTCAAGGAACTTTTGCATTATGTGCAAGCAACATGGCCAAAAAAATTTCACAACAGGAATTTTTTGGAAAAATCTTTACTTTTCCACATGCACAAGTGCATATCCATATTCCAGCAGTTTCATCTGATGTGCTTTCAGAGAACACGTAAAGAATTCTTAAGAACTTGCATAAACTTTACTGTCATAACTACAAGGATAATTAAGGATGGACAGTCAATATGTCAACTAATCTGAAACATCAGGAGATTTCGTGTTCTTCAAAACAAACACCTGAAGAGATCTAAGGCAAACTGGCTACAGACTCCAAGTCATAACAAACCAATTGAAATAGCTATCCTGGTCAGTACTACTCTCATTTCTAGAGAACCACAACATATGAATTAACTTCTCCTTTTATATGTCAAAGTAGACAAAAATATTAAGGAAAAAATCATACATTAGTATCTCTGCATTTCTTATTGAGTCATAGTACTGTTTGAAATTTGTTCCTAAAAGAGAATACAGTACCCAGATAAATCAACTATTTATTGTACTAATCAGTCCACCTCTGCATACAACACAGAACATTCCAATATCAAGGTGCAAGACTCAAAAGCATAAAGACAGAGACAGAGGAAGGATTGAGTTGTAGTCAAAAGAGCTGCTTGCACAGGGAACGTTACATGGCTGAACAAGTGAAGCACAGAAGTTAACTAGTCTCAAAAAATCCAAAGCCATGCCCTCCCAAGAGGGAAGCTGTCAAGTTTTCATATACTCACCTCTCCTGAAGTAGGTTGCACAGCCTTCAGCAAGTCTGAGACAGCACCGGCCAAGGTTCGAGCAGCTTTCAGGAGGTCTTCTCCACTTCCAACTTCATCATCCATAAGAGCAGCAAGCAGTTTCACACCTTTGGACATCTCAGTGAGGTTGGAAGAGATGGTTGTAATTGCACATCCCACAGCAGTGTAATCAGTGTCAACTGGGTCCCCTGCAGAGCAAGCGTTTTTTGACAATCAGAATGCTTTAGTCAAAAGGGAAAAGGGGGCAGCTACAAAAAGCTACACTCTGGTGAGAAACAAGAGACATTTCAGGAGAGACAAGCAATGCCTCCTAAGTAATTTTTCATAAATAAACGGCTATAAATTTTCTCATTTCTACACTTCTTCTACAGTAATCTATCCTCGAATAGATTCTCCCTTCACTCAATGCAATTTGCTAACAAGTCCAGTTTCAACATCTTTCAACACTGAAAGAACCAGAGGTACTACAGTCTTGTCCCCTTTAAGCCACTCGCGGCTCCTTCAACTTGTAATTTGCTCAAGAAAAAAGCCACTGTCAATAAAAACATAATCTCTCCTTAACAACTGTCAGATCAGTAATGCTTTCTTGTAGTAACCTTGCAAAGACTCTCTACTTTCTTGAAAAAGCAAGTTACATTTTATCTCCATTGATAAATGTACCTTTAGTGTAAGAGAGAAACTTAAGATACAAAAATTGTGTTGGGAGGGACACATAGTTCCACACATCAACACACTTAGCTATTGGGGTGTTTTAAAGAAAATTTTTCTGCCCTATACTCAGTTCATATGTTACTTCATTTAGACTGACAAATAGTTAGGAGACTCCAAGGAAATCCTTCCCACTGAAATTTACCTGCTGTAAGGTTAACAACAGATGCAGTTCCTGCAGTGATTGCATCAACCTGAGAGTGTATTTCATGTTTTGATTCATCAACCTTGTTCTGAACCCATACTCTTGATGCCTGAAGAGCAATAACAAAAAGAATAATTAAGGACTGCAGTGACGTTCTGTGAGATGAGATACTATGCACATCTACTATTCCTTTGTGAACTTTTAAAAGTGAAACAGAGGACAACCAGAAAGCCCTCAAAGTGAAATCCTAAAGCAAGCATTTTCTTCTGCTGATTCATTCACTACAGATTTGCTCTCACATTTCAATAACAGCTCTTTTAAGATAAATGCCATAAACAAGGCTAAACACTCTTGACTGACAGTCCCCATAAGCAATAACCCTCTTGCTCTGTCCTCCTGCCCTAAACTGGATCAGGAACAACAGAATCATATTTTGTTCTTATTTTTCACATCTCTGGGAGGCAGTCACTCCCACCATAAATATTGCCCATAGTTTGTGTTTTATTGCACATATGCCCACAAAACAATAGCATTCCAGGCATGTTTATGCAAGGAAGTCTTCTACATCTGGTCTCAGGAGAGTGATTAGATTGAGGTGGAACACTGTACATGAATTACTTAAAGAGAGCACAACATTTTTATCCCATTTTAAAAGCTTTAGCGATATCACTTTAGATCTGGGAACAGCAACTGAACTGATGTGTAAACACCCCAAAGCACTCAGACTCGCTTCTGTGTGGGTCAGAACTCACCATGTCCTGGCCCAGAGGAGGCAGGTTATCCACTTCACTGAGGTCGGCCTGTGCCTGCTGAACCGCGTGCATGCTGGTGTTGATGGTCCCCATCAGGGCCTGCTGAGCTGAGGTCTGCAAGGCAAAGCAAGGCAATGGCTGTGCTGTGTTCCAAAGGGCACTTCAAGCACGTTACACGTGCACGAAGAGATGGTGAGTGACGACAGTCCAACAGCCACACCAGGCCATTTCAGAGAGCTGGCTTTACCCTACTGCAGTGGAGAAAGCAAAGCTCCCACACTCTTCTCACAGTCTTGATTTCACTTATGCCATTTTATTCTCCTCTGTACTTCACACACTTACAGAGTGCTCGACTTTCTCAGTTCGAACAAAGACCAGCAGACACACAAAAACCACCGAGCTGTCTTACTGACTTGCACTCGATGAACATGAAAACTCAATTTGCCTCTAGGCTATTACTATTGATTTCCTGGGACAGCCTGCCAATGCAATCAAGGACAATTCTAGAACTAAATTGTCATCACTATGCATAAGCTAACAGAAAACTGAAGTTTAGGTAAAGCAGGATGCTGTCTGTATTGGGTGTCTGTGACACGGTTTTGGCTGCAGGGGTGCCCTCTGGGAGAAATGACATGGGGCTGCCCCACGCTGGGTACAGCTGGTTCTAGACATCTCCAACAGACCCAGTGCAGGACACAGCTGAGCCCAGCCAGCCAAACTGGTGGCACCTCTGGGAAAACATCGCATGGCAGTGAGGGGAAAAAGGAGTTCAAGAAACAAACTTGCAAATACCAGTGCCTGAGAGAGATGTGGAGGGGGTGCTGAAGGCAGCGGAACAGAGTTTCCTTAGCGGCCCGTGGGAGAGAGCAGAGTGGAACAGGTATTCCCTGGAGTCTGTGGAGAGGGCTGTGTCAGGGCACATATCCACATACCCACCCTGCAGAGCACACAGGACCCCACGCTGCAGCAGGGGGGGATATTTCCCTGAAAGAAACTACAGCTTATGGAGAGCCTGTGCTAGAACACGGCCCTGACAGGAACTGCAGACTGTAGAGGCCCAACACTGAAGCAGGTTCTCCTGAAAGGAGCTGCAGCTCATAGGGGATCCACACTGGAGCCAGCTTATCCTGAATGGCTGCAGCCCACAGGAAGGATATGCTGGAGCTAGGGAAAAGTGTGAGGAGGAAGGAGGAGCAGAGAGGGGCTGTTACAGGTTGACCACTTGTAAGCAGGGGTAGAACAGTCAAAAATGAAGGAGTGAGGTTGAGTCCATGTAAAAAAAGGAGGCAGGTGAGAAGGTTTTTCAGTCTTTATCTGTTTCTCACCATCCAGCTGTATTTTAATTGACAATACATTAAATTCATTTTCTCCACATTGATTCTATTTTGCCCATGAAGGTAATTGACGACCTCCCTGTCTTTTTCTTGACCTACGCTGATATAAAGCTTTTTTTAATCTCATATCTCCCAGTTGAGGAGTAGGAGTGAAAAAGCAACTAGGCAGGCATTTGGCAAACAGCCATGGTCCATCCACTACACAGACTACATTTCTAGTAGTATGTCATGACTTTAAACATCGATTATATTCTCTAAATGCTATTTAAGGCTTTTGAAAGTCTTTTAATTTAAATGAAAAAAAGCACTATCAGCTTTAAGGCTGTTAAAAAATTTCTAAATCAATGGGCTAGTGATAAGGTAAAAGTTGGGCTTATCCTTAAAGTTGCTTATTTTGTCAGTCTTTAAACCTATTTTTTTCCCTCATGAATACTAGTTTTAACTACTTAAAAGTAAAGAGAAGGCTGGAAGAGCCTGCCTTAAAGAAAACGAGGAAATAAGTCAAAATGTGATACCCTAAATAATTCAGGGATACTCAAAACTTATGTTTGGTAGGACAGCCAGGACTCCCGCTCTTAGGAACACGTATCACGTGCTTTTGCTGACTACTTGCTGCACAGCCAGGCTTCGAACACAAAACAAGGAGGTTTCTCACAAGCGGGGGCATGTGTCCTCTGTGCATCTGGCCAGTTGTGACCTGTTGCTGGGGAGAGGGCATGATGCCAATGTTGAAGGTCTCGGGGCCGCTGGAGCCCGAGCGCATGACAGCCGGCAGTGCCACGGAGCCGTGCTCCACCTTCCCGGTGCGGTTGAACTGCTGCTGCAGAATGGTGGATCTGGAAAAAAAACATCCAACACAGAGTTAGGGAGCTCCTGCAAATCAGGTTCTGCCAGGTGCTCTTCCTCTACGATTTTAAACTGCATTTCACAACATTTGGAGAAGATAGAAAACTTTACGGTTTTTCTTTCTAACCATTTTCTAACATATTAGAAAAAAAGATAAACTGGGGCTTTTGGCAGATCAGTTATTAATAGCACTAACAAGCAGGCACCAAGGAAAGATGGCAATGTGCAGTTTTGGTATATGTGGTGCAGTAGTTTTACCCCTTTTAGATGCATGGCAGACAGAACCAGAACAAGACTTACGGCATAACAACTGCTTTGTTTCAGTTGTATCTTAGTCTGATCAACAGAAAATAGAAGCATGAACCTTGTGGAGATGTCTTTTGCAAGGATTCCCTAGAACTGGGATAACAACTAGCTTGCTTTCTTTCCCCTTTATACACACAAGCACACACAGTACTTGCAAATTATCTGGCAGTCTATCAGATAAGGGGCTGGGAGGCAGGATACTTTCAAGAATAATAAATAAAGTTACTGCCATCCCCGGTCATGAACTGCTTTGCCAGATAGACTGCTCATATTTAAACATGATTCAAGCTCTAATAGCTAGAAGCGTTGACAGAAATTCAGGCTTTAACAACAACACTCTGCTGAGGAAAAAAAAAGTGATTTCAACTGTGAAAAAATCTTGTATTTATCTGCTACAAGTTTTTGGGCTTCTCTGCACAGCACTTAGCTAACAGTATATTCTGGAAGTGATTTGGAAAGGGCCATGTCAAAATAAAGCACATCTGAACATGTGTGAGCCATCAAAAGTTGAAATTTCACATGAGGCCACATTAAATATCTAACAAGTCTATCTCATATAAACCATATGCTTAACAATAAATCAAATGGACTTTTCACATATACACTGCTGACACTGCCACCCTCAAGAGTTCTAAGAAGAGACTTGAGTGGCTCATTAGAGCTTATAATGTCACAAATCTGTCTCTATTCTTTCACTGTATGGAAAGATTTGACATTCCTTTCCAAGAGTGTGGCCAGCTCTACGGTTCTGCTTTTTGCTATATTTAGTTCCTCTCCCATCAAAACCACAGCCTGACCCACTAGTACCAAACCCTCACCTCTATCCACACCACACCTCTGATGGGTTTGGCTGGTGAAGTAAGCCAGCTCTGTTCATAACACTGTGTACAACTAAACTGACAGGAGTCAAATCTACTGGAAACCATGGAACTAGCAGACACAAGCAACTAAAACCTTGTAAATCATACATGATGATGAAAAAAATACCACCTCTTCTGCTGTTTCATTATTCCCCTCTCTGCCCCAGCATTTTACTGAATTACAGCCTGAGTGCCTTGTTTCAAGGGTCAAGTTAGCACAAACTGGTACCACTGCTGGTTGCCCTAACCAACAATTTTGTAACAAATACCTGTTCTTCAGTCCTTGAATGAAGCTACGAGTCTGCTGAATTGCCTAGGGATAGTACTTCCTTCTATTGCAATACTCTACAGAAAGCCCTTCTTTAGCAGTACTAACTGTACTACTTCATTTGAAAAAAGCTCCTGCAGCTACATGTGGCACTCTTAAAGACAGACCATTTCCTCCTGTTGCATACACTCACTTCTTAGGTGAAACAGATTCTTCCAACATGGTTGATTCCTCATCACCTTCAAGCCCAAATCTATCTTTACTTTGTTTCTGGAGGGGGGAAAAAAGAAATAAGTTAAACAATGTGTGCTGTTTTTCACTTTCTCTCCACCATTTCCCTGCCATTTATCACAAACTAATCAAATAACCTATAGAGCCTTGTCTGGTGCTGAACACCAAGCTTTTGGGAAGTGAGTGACAATATCACCTCCACTTGAGAAGAGGTGCTCTTCAGCATCTAACAGACCAGTTTCTAAACAATGGCAGATGAAGTACATAAAGGAAAAAAAGCCTGCTGGTGCCTTTTTTGAACAAAGGAAAAAGAAAGTCCTGAAATGTTACTATATGGTGCTACCTACCAGCAGGAAACACATAGCCATAGTAAAGACAATAAATTTAATACTGTCTGCAAGTTATTTTATTCTAGATTATCATTTAAAGTTCAGGACAATCCAACTTCATTAGCCAGTTTTTTTTTTTAGTGCTAAGGGAGGTAAATATACATAAGGGCAGTAAGTCTAAACCACTAGAAACAGCAGGAAACTACAAGTCATAGAAGTAGCCTCTTCCTACAAGACACTATTTCTACTTGTTACCTTCTTGTTCTACTTGTTAGTGCAAAGAAACTGTCTGCTTTCCACCTTATTACATGATTTGTAGTGTGAGTCCATATAGATGTATATAAATAGAGAAGTATCCACTATGACCTCGGCTACATTTAACAGGAACTCCTCGTGCACATCTATATAAAGACACAACTTTGGAGAAAGAAGTTCTTTCTATTAGAGTTGGATTTTATGCATGAACTGAAAATCCTATTTCTAGTCAAGATTGTGCCTTACTTCCATAGTAATGTGAAGTAAAAAAATATATCTAAATTAAAACTGGTAGAAGTTACTCAAGTTCAGGGATCCCTGTCAACTGATTAATGACCTATCACTAAAACTGCAGGACATAAGGGGTTGTGGGGAGGACAGGGGAACACTGTACCAATAGCACTTCAGCAGAAAAAAATGTACCTACCAATCCACAGCACAGAAAATGAGTTGGAACAGTCCAAAATACCCCCAAGAATTAACATTATGCAACCCAGAGCAATAAATCCCACTTTGAGGTATCCACGACAGAGGTAACGTGGGCCTGACAACTGTGAACTGCAGCTTCTCATATGAATCATGGGTGTTTGTGCTTTAACCTGTTCCTAATTCATTCATTTTAAACTGGCTGTGTCAGCAGATGGTAGAGAAAAAAAAAAAATCAAAGGACTGGGAGTGGAAATTCACACATTTGTATTCTATCAAGACAGAAGGCTGCTTTCATTTGGCACTAGAGAGCAAAGCTACTTTTGAATCAAGTTTTAAACCATCTACAGAAACCCGCAATTTATTTGACATTTATTAAACCTGAGCCTGACAGCCTCAGAGAAAAAGGCATCTGATGAATTCTGGCAATCCTCCTCAACCTCTTATTATGTAACACTTGATGTTGCATCCTACACTACTCACATGAACAAAGGCAATAAATTCTTCTGGGCTACCTAACTTTATGATTTCTTACTACTAAAATCTATCACAGTAAATAATGATGTAGTTTGGTTGAATGTGAATGAAGCAAAGATTTGACAAGCAGCAATTAGTGCTGTTTGGAACACCTCACTTTCGTACACAACATGCTTAGAACATGACCATTCAGCTCCATGTTTGTTGGTAAACTTGCCAGTTTTTGCTGTTGCACTTCTTTACTTGGGAATATTTTGAATATTGGAGATGCGTATCAGCCCTTCCTGTCTCCTGCCAGGCACATTCCACAAAAACAAGTTTCAAGGCAGTCTGGCCTCTTCACAAACACTGATTTTATCCCTCTCTGCACAACTGAGGTCTAATTCTTTGCTTTACTAATCATAGTGTTTTTAAAGCAATATACTGTTGGGGTTTTTCGTTTGTTTTTCTGGCAAAAAACTCTCAGCTTTAATGCATTATATACAAGAGCACCTGGACAACTATTGTGTAGTCCTTGGTGTAGTTTTAAATATAATTTCTAGGGTAATTTCTTCCCACCTGATTCACCACTTTGGACCATAGCTTAAAATGCACAGTTGAAACTTTGGATTCTTCTCTAGATATACACTCACAGTCACCAGATCACCTTCCAGACGGAAAAACAAAGCCCAAGAGTGCTGTACTGAGCCTGACCCATCCTAGTGATGTAGTAAATAGCCTTGATTTTTCCAGAAGCAATGCCTTACTTACAAGTAAAAATATAGAACATCAAAACGTTAAGAACACTGACTTCATGAGAGAAAAACTGCAGTCCACACATATTTGAGTTTTTGCATTGGCTTTTTTGCTACATGTCAAGATATTAATACTGTACCTTCTTTAGGATGATATCAATGTAACCTGCAATTAACTGAGAGATCTGTTCTCCTTCAGTGGTCTGTACTGAGTAATAGCTTTCCTGATATTCACCAAAATCCTGAAGAAAAAGGGGAAAAAAATCAAAAACATCCTTGAAAATGGAAAGTAAATAAATGGAGAAACAGTACCAAATATGAGTGAGAGAATTCAAATTTTAAAATTGTATAGACATTTTATTATAGCCAACAGTAAGTTAAACTGCTCCAAGATTCTAAACCAGTCTATATGGGGGAGTGAGGGAGGAGAGAAAAGTGCTTTTTATTTCAGCTTAATCACAGATGTTCCATAAATTGAAACGCCCAAGACATACTTCATCTAACTTTATCAGACTCAGTCACTTAAAGATGGAGAAAAGTCTTTTTAGAATCTAATCCTAGAGCATAATCATCCAGGCAATTGGAAATTAGATGCACATGAATCAAGTGAATGCAATTTTCTAGACTCTGCCTCTTGCTTCCATCACTTTAAACAACCTTTTCATATCCAAAACGAATGTTACAGTGGTCTCCTATGAACCAAATAATTAACAAAATATCACATTCATGAAAATTCTCTAAATTCATAATTATCAAATGCATGAATGAACAATTTGACTTTGTTTATGTTTGTATCTTGCAAGTCACAAAGCACATGATGAATGACAAGCACCATAATTATTTACACAAGTGTGAATTATAATGTTTTCTTAACTGTTTCAGTAGCTAGGCACAAACCACACTTAAACAGTGGTTTTTTCAAAGATTTAAACAGTACTGCCGGGGAACTGGTCTGTCTAGAAGCACCAAACTACAGACTGAACCTAGACTCCAGTATGGGCCAGTTTATTACCTGAGGACTCAGTGACTATATATAATGCTAGAAAATTAGAGATAGAACAGTTTCTTTCTGCAACCTGTTCTAAGTCTCCTTGCCACATAGATCCCCCATCCTCTGAATATATCCAGAAAGATTACCANGTTACAGTAAGAAACTGTTCTAAGTCTCCTTGCCACATAGATCCCCCATCCTCTGAATATATCCAGAAAGATTACCAGAGTGAAGCTTTTAGGCGAGGCAGCCCAGCGTTTCACAGTTGTCAGGGGCCATTCCTGCAACACTTCCTTGGTCTTCTCATCCACACGCATCACTGAGTCTTTGGTGACACCCAGCAAACGAGGAACCAGCTTGTTTTTGCCTTTCATTTTTTCCTGTAACAAGGTGTGGAAGATTGTTTTCCATTCAAATGTAGCTTTCCACAAAAGAAAGAAAAAGCAAGATGGAATATACTGACAAAGGGAAGCAACTGGCACGCAGACAGTGACAATTTAAAACTCCAGGCTGTTTGCTCACAGACAATGATTTTCAAGCAATGCATTAACATTAAGAAGCTCTGGTCTTTAATGCATCTTTATTATTCACTTCAAAAGACAATTGCTCTTCACACTCCTCCAGGAAACTGAAATATTTTAGTGGCTGAGGTAACAAACCTTTGCTTAGTGAGGGATCTGAAGTAATCCATAACCAAGGATACAGGATGCTCATAGCAAGATCTACATTACCTTAACAAGAAAAAATGACACTCCGTAGGTGCGCAGGGAACGGGCCAGCTTCACGTACTTCACTTTGGCTTCTATTTCAGTCATCTCACCACAGTTTTTGTGCTCCTGTAATGAGAGTTCAGTATCTATTAGGCAGAACCAATGCTTTCTGGAAACAAACAAAAAAAGGCTATAGCTCTTATCTGTTTCATGATGCTTAATTAATAATCATTACAATTAGAATATTTGAAAAAATACTGGGTAGAAATGTTAACAAGACTATCATATAATTCCTCACATCAGAGACAATAAACAACCTGGGCAAATAAAACATTCCTCTTTGACCATCAACCATTCAATCTGCGCCTCAGATCACAGACATTTAAACCACTTCTGACAAAGTTTAAAACTCTAGGTATGACTGCTATTTGACACCACTAGGTTTCATACAATTAATACCTCTTCACTAAGCTTTTAAAAATCACTCGAATGTCCCAGCACCATTTTCTTTTTACAGAAACAGACTATTTATTCCTGCCCAAAACTTCTGACTCATGACAGCCTCACATCTTGTACTTGACTGCTTCTCATGTCTTGTAGGTACTTCCAGTGGGCTTTTTTTGCCAGTTGCAACATTATCCAGAATTTTTTTTTCCATCACATTAAAAGAATTCTACAGCTGAGGAACAAACAATGATTTTTCTAAATAGTTCATCTTGAAATACTCATCTGTGTCTTGTAACTCAGTCTCTATTTATTATTTAAACAATTTGCTCATTAGTACACTTGATTGCCTGTAAGCAATGACAGGTACCCATCTTATGTATTTAAACTTGACCTCAGCATCTGCACTTCTGTTCCAGACCATTGTGCTGAAAATCACAGCCAAATGTCTCACCACTTGTGAAATTCCCTATCCCACCCCATCTTCCCCTCACATGCTTCTGATCTGTTGGTTGCCACCTCTTCCATGCTGACTGATGGCAGCAGGGGGAGCACCACGAACATGGGAAATGCCTTCCTACTCCACTTGTTCCCACCTCGACAATGTTCCAAGGGGGAGCACTGGGAGGAGGAACTGCAACTCCAGAAACCTTTTGCATCCCAAGGACACAGGCTGCTCACATCTGCCAAGTTCAGCACAGAGAACAAGCTGGATCCAAAAGAGCAAGGAGCACAAATGTAGTCACTGCAGATGGAGTATTTGGTGAAGATCACCTGCCAGACTCCAGAATTTTGTAACTGTCAAAGAGACAGCTCTCACATTCTACCTTGCTGTTGTATCTTTGCCCAGCATCAGTGCCCTCACTGATGAGCTGCTGGTCCATGCACTAAAGCATGTAATGATTGAAACCACTCATAGGTCAGATTTGACACGGGCAAAAATCCCAGGCTATGAATAGCATGGTCATGATACCCAGAAGTGAATGAATCTGGTTTTTGCTTAAACTGCAACATGACTGCCACCACCTAAAGGTGGACAGAAAAGCATCAGCCGTACTCAGCTACAAGGAAGTACTAAAAGCTCCACGTAGAACAGACTGACTGAGTTACAGAATTTGACTGGGAGTGTAACAGATAAAGGAAAGGATGTGACTTGTTCCTGCACTTCAACTTGTCTCCCAGGCTGATATCACAGATGACTGGTGTGTCCTTCCAGAGACTGTATGAGTTCATACCACCTGTTGATCTCACAATTTTCCAGCTTCCATTGTATTGCCAAACTTGTATTTCAGTGGGCAGAGATATTTGGTCCATTGACAGTACTCAAACTCTGAGACCACTTCCAACAGTATCAGTACATTTTATACTCAACTCCTCCAGTCTTTTACAACAATGTGATTCCCAGGCATGCCACTGAATTCACGCATTAACTAGCAGAACTTGAGACTCATGTTTGAACGAGGCATGAAATTAAAACTGGCTTTCCTAAACCTGTGTCTATTTTAGTACAAATACTCATCTTTATATTTCAATGCAACTGACAAAAAGATCTTAAAAATACTGAATATTCACTCTCGCCCTTTAACAAAGCACATTGGATAATCATCAGTGAATTAAAAAGCATCAGGACAATAAGAAAAACTGAAGAAATAAAATAAAAGCTGTCAGATCATCTGTACTTTGTTTTCTGACAGTTATATATTTCAAGTATATATAAAGTAATCACCTGGGAAAGATCAAATTTCTTTTTATAAAGGTAGTGAAACTAGAGTAGTTTTTTCAGCCTCACAATTACCTGAAATATTCTCTTTTCAGCCCCTCTTTGTTTGGTATATTCTTTAGGCAGGAATTCTTTCAGGCTAGGGGAAAAAAAGAAATTCCATAGTTAATGATTCCTTCTTGAGTAAGGATGCTTTCCATACATCTTGATTGGCACTAATTCCCCCAAGCTTCCTAAAATGGGCATAAAACAGGTCCACAACAAAACAAAACTTTAACTAGAGCAAGAGGTTACCTTACATTATTAGGAAAAACAGTTCAGTTACAGCCCCACGTAGTTCTTTGTCAGGTTTTGAAAATTCATCAAGTAAACAACAGCTGGGACACTTTCCATTCTTAAATTATAGAATGTCTCTCAGCAGCTCAGAGGGCTTCACATCTAAATCCAAGTGCACTTGTAATCTGGGAGAAGGAGCCATGGAAGCTTGAGGCAGCTCTGTGTCTGAGTTCAGATGCTGCTATTACCTTAGAGCAGCACTGTGATTTACTGACATGTGGGACCAAGTTCTTTCTCTGTGTCATCCACCAAGTGTTAGAACACTGATATCGTACTGAAAAACTACAAAGCCATTTAAGTGGACATGTAATACCCATGTGCTGGCTCAAAGAAAAAAAGAACCAGTTTTAATTTCTGTAGCACTCAGATTCTAAGGCTCTCAAAACACAAATTAAACTAAACAAGTTCAGCCTCCATGATAAGAGTTCAGTCAGAAAGAATCTTTAAACACCTCATCAGTTTCTCCTTGCTGTATAATAAAATAACCCTTTATCTCAGCCAAATATCACCCTAACTTGAGGACATATCAACATCATGCTTTAATAAACAACAGTTCTTTTCTGGATTGCACCTCCCCATCTGGAATATTCTACTCTGATACTATGTCATATATTCAGTAGGTAATTTTCCACCTGAAGAAACTTCCACAGTTAAAATAACTAGTTTCTAAGGATTCCCCCCACTTTGCACTATTAAGAACCACAGAAGAAGTATGACTGGAGAATGCCCTCCTCATTTTGATTTATTCAGTAAGCAAGCACACTATTAACACCGAGGGCTGGAACTACCTACTATGATACAAAGTTAGAAGTTTTGAAAAGGTTGGATTATTTTTAAAAGGGTTGGCAAAAAAATTTGCTCAGCTGTTCTGTGGGAGTTGCTTTGGTTTTATATCTTGAAGGAATGGGTGTTTGTGCTGGTTTTTTTGTTTGTGTTTTTAAACACAAAAGCCTGCCATTGCAGACAACCAACAGAATAACCCAAAAGACTAAATCAGGATTTTGTGCCCTATTCAAAAATAGTACTTAGTACTGAGATCACACGTTTTGTCTTTTCCATAAAGCTCTAGCATTATAAAACAAAGTTAGAACTGTCCTTGATAATCTTTCTTCTGATGTTCTAGAAGTTACATCTCCCTAATACACGATTATGAAATCTCTTCTTATTTACAAAGACACATCATAGGGTAGGGAACACTGAAGAGCCAAATTAAAACTGCAGATAAGGACTGAATACAGCTTGTTGTCCTAAAAAGCTGGTGTCTCTATTATGAGATGACTGGTGCTTTTATACAGAATTTCACAGGTTAAAACCACTTTGGTTAAATTCACTTCCAAGGCAAATCAAAAAAAAAACCAACAAACCCAAAACAAACCCAAACCTGCCTTAAACTGAGTTTCATTCTGGAAATGGATTTATATAAACAAATTATAGTTATCAATGCACTTTCAATTATCATCTTTTAGTAGCTAGAGTTAATTTTCTCAGCTATCTGTATGTAGATAAACTATCAAGACCGTCTACTTGCTTTCTTAACTAATGTAATACTTTAAAAAACATTGATAAGCAAACATTACCTAGAGCTTCACAAGCAGCAAGAGTTAAGAAAACAACTTTGTGCTCTGTTCACTAAGCAGCAGTTGCAAACTTGTGCACATAAAGGTGGCAGTTAGATCAGAAGGTTTTTCCTCCTACCACCTTTCATTATTTTTAAATCAAGAAAGAAGTGATCACCTCAGCTGAAAGGGTGAAATGCTAGTTGGTAACAGGCAGAAATTATTTTAATTCTACCTATAATCCAGATGTTTTCTTTACAAACATAGTTTCACTTTATTTTGCAGCTTTTTAATGGAGCTAGCAAAAATAATGGAAATATCTTATAATTTAGCCTTCTTTAATCTCTTAAATTACACCTCTTATAATGGACATGGATCTCACTTAAAAAACCAGCTAACAGCAAGCACTGTTGATTTAATTTCATTTACACTGAGTTTCTTCTTCCAGTTCTTTAAAAAATTATACATGAGTGCCAACATTTTGATTGTTTTTCATTAGCATAAAGGTGTTCTTGAAAAACAGAGTTTAATTGAGCAAACCAGGTTAGATTGAAGAACTGAGCTCAGCATCAAGGTCAATTATCATTTGTACTTATTCTGTTTGCCAGTCTGCTTGCAAATCAAAAGTGGAGGTGTGCAGTTTGAGGTGCTCCTTTCCTATCTGCACATGAACAGTGTGATTTCTGTATCAGATATTCTCTCAGCAATTTCAGTCCCACTGTACCTCCGTAGGTGCGCCATGCAAAACTTCGTCTGCACCAGAGAGGGCATGAAGAAGGACTATTTGTAATTTGATCGTTTAATGCTTTCACAATTTACTTTGGCACGAGCTTCAAGGAAATTCCAACAAGCGATACCAACATCTTAGCAAGATGCAGGCAGTAATCCTCATCTGTGCCAACAATATTTTATCAACGCCAAAAAAAGATACAAAAGGTCTCTCTACACAAAGATATAGCAGACATAGCAAACTAAACTAAGCTGTTTCCAAACAATTTCATGAAGTATTAGTATTATTATTCTGTTACATGCTGTTTTCTGTATGAGCTGACAGATTCTCCTTAAGGGAACCTGTAGCACTTGAGGTTTCAGTAGGGAGTGACTGGATACCTCTCAAATGTATTTCACATATTGAGTTAGAGCATACAGTTTATATAAAAAAAAACTATTTTCATACCTGAAAATAATCAATCTTTATGCACCAAAGAGTAGAAAATAGTTGGATGAAACCCTAAAAAAGGCTCACTCTTGTTCAAGGGCATTAAAAACCCAAAACAAATTTAAAAATTTTTTTCTGAAAGAATGAGAGATTCATCTTCAGAAAAAAATAATTAGCATTTAACTACATTATTTATATATATTGTTCATAATGAGCCAAGATCACTTGGCTTACTTAATATCACAAATCAAAAGCATGAGGTTTCACAAAAAGGCTGTCATGAAGGCTACATAAAACCAAACGCATCAACACTAAATCATAAACACGTACACTCCAAAGTAGGAGACAATGACTAGGGACTTATGGCTCCGGAGCAGGTTCATCTACAGAGGACAAAAACTGAATTATTTCTAAATTAGAAATCCTTCATTTTATGAAACTGATTATACACCAGGACAGCAAGCAATTACACTTGGTTACCTGCCAAGTTTGATTCTAATACAGTCAAAGCCCTAAATGAAAATAATACAACAGTAGAGAAGATGCCCTGCAGAACATAAGAAGGTTCTAAATTTTGGAATTCTGGTTCAAAATTATTTCCACTTGAATAACATTCTCTTTCTAACATACAGTTCAGGTATTTATACATTTCACTTCTACTAGGATTAAAAAAAAATATAATGAACATTATATATGTGATGACTTTATTTTGTGATGGACTTCAAACTATCCAGCATTGCGTACAAAGTAGAAATATCATCCAGCCAGCAGTTTCAGTCCACCATAAAACAGTTACTATATGGGAGTTTAAAAAAGAGAAAAGATCAAAAAAAAAATCTTTTCACTGAAAAAACCCAAGTAGACTATTAGAAAATCCTTGAAAAATGTAAGCAACTGAAGACTGTTCAGCAGTTTGCAAAAGCTGCTTAAGCTTGTGGGGCACTACTGCTTTAAAAATTAAAAGCAACTCTTGCTGGGAACAACTAACTCTTGAAATTATTACCATGACACAACACTTGCTTATCATGAGATAATAGCCCAGTGGTTTGCTGCAGGAATACTCTTCAGTGACTGGAGGGAGAAGAAAAGAATAAACCAACCACGGACAAATCCCAGGGAAAGACTGGTGTGTAACTGGTCACAGCTCTAGGAAATAAAAACCAGGAGTACACTGTAGCTGTTACACTGGGTCCCTGTAATTCTTAGAGACATCAGTAGTTCCACCAGGAAAGGTTCAGGGGCCAATCAGCAGGAGACAAATAGACAGTAAAAAAGAAAAGCTGATTATTAATTGGAACTGAAAGATGTTTGTTTGCATAACTGAACTGCTACTTCAGGAACATCTTTCAGAAGTGAAGTGTTTCAAACAATCAGTGTTGCAGCATTGCATGTTCCACAGCAAGACAGCCCTTCGAAGTGATTCCCTGAGATACAGTAAACCCCAGACTGGCTCACAAAGGAAGCCTGAGCCAGCATTGAGCACTCTGCCAGTGGAACAGGACAGAAACCAAATATGCACCCATTGTTTTGTGCATCCAATTAAGGGATTGATGAGCCTCATATGTAGGCAAGGCTTGGTGGACTGTGCAGTAAATAGCTTTCTTTTACCTTCCCACATTGCTTTCCTCAGACTTTAGCCCTTGGCTAATTCTACTGCAGGTAAACCAATCAGAAAATCAAAATCAGTAGAAAAATGGGACATCTAAATTTCAGTCAAACTAAACTTGCCCTGTTGATAGCAGTAAATTAAATATCACAATAAAGATTAAAGGATGAACGACTTGTAAGCAGGACTTCTGTCCACATCGGAAACAAAGAGCACAGTTCTGGAATTTCATTCATACAACACCATGAGAGGGTGAATCTGACCAACTGATTAATGCCACTAAAATGTTTGGAAAATTTAACCTCTACACACAGCAATATTCACTTTACTCAAATGACAAAGCATTTTTCCACTCTCTTACTTTCCTAGCAAATCAAACATCTATGATAGATACTGACATATGCCAAATTCCCACATGGCATTACTAAATGCAGGCAGACTTCTAAGGAAGAACAAAACCTCAGTTCTCCCAGATTACCAGGCAGCTGGGGAATCCATGCATGTATTTAACTGGCACCTTGGGAGGAGCCAGTGCCCTGTGCTGTCTAATAAGCCACTTCCAAAGGTCCCCTCATCAGCTGACGTTGCTGATTTGTGCAACAAGGCTCCATTCACTGGGAGATTTGCTATAGAAAACACACTGAATCTGGTTACCTCTGCTTGGAGTAATAAAACATGTTTAATCTGTGACAACTCAACATTAGTTACACTTGAGGTCACCCAAATTTAGAAGTTAGAAGCGTTTACTCTAAAAATCCAGGTTTGTGTTTGTGTTCTACGTGAGGTCCAAACTGGATCTGTGCTTGAAAGCCTCCAAATTCACAGGCCTTCTCAAAAGAGACAGGATGGGAACCATTCAGAATGTCATCACGAGCCTATAGGAGATAAGCAAAGTTATGTTAGGGACATCCAAAAAAACTATTCCATCTCAAATTCCTTGAAAGCTTGAACACAGCCAGCAATACACACTTCTCTGTCTGAATGTCTTCATTATTCCATTCTGGATGTGTATGTGACTAATAAACTATACAAAGGGCTAGATTATTTCATGGTGAAACTATGATTGTAACAACTTTGATCAAAAAGAGAACTAAAATACTATACACACACACACTTCGTGTATGTACACACATATATACAGATACATGTGTGTCCATACACATGCATTGACAAGCTTTCAGCTCACTACCTCATAATAGGAAGGAAAATGATCTCCATAACTAGTACGTAAAAACTAAATAACTATTACGGCAACAGGAGAATGCACACAGCATTTTTCTTCCTTTTGTCTAAATATGGTGGTCATTGAAGATGATGGATTTTATAGCTCTGGCAAGAGAAGCCTCACCTATCCATAGACAAAACAATGACAAAGCATTGTCAACATGTACTGTCATAACAGCAGTCTGAATGAAATATCTTAGTGGCAGGAGAACAGTTTAGTGTGATAGTCTTCTGAAATACTTGGCAAATGTACTGCTGTTTTACAAGCAATACCAGCTCTATCTTTTGCCTCAGATTTTTAAAATGCAATTTAGAGCAATGCCAAGTATAACAGAGTATTCCATTAAATTTGCAATTGTATTTTTTTTCACTTGAAAAAACCCAACTTTAACGAAGAGTTTAAAAGCCACGGTTTTTTTCAGACTGAATTGCAGGAAACCGCAATGGCACCTTCAGTTAAATAGCATCTTCTGCATAAAGCTCCTGGCTTTGCTAAGGTATATACAGTACCCCAACAGTTCAGGGAACCTTTCTAGATGGACTCCTACTGTGTTACATGACATGGTCCCTTTTGACAGGAAGCCTGTCTGACTTTTGTGCTGTCTGGGTTGAAGATTGGAAAGGAATGCAGAAGCAGCTCTGTCACTGATCAAGCAGAAAAGTCATGAGAAACAGAAAACTGTTTGCAAGACTGACCTGAGATTCCACATTACACAGAAAGCACCATCCAGAAGAGAATGGGGAGAAGAAGTAAAAAGAGCAACTTGAGACTAAAGACATGTATAAATTTGAAGGAAGCAGGACATGAAAGCCAGTGGATTTTCAGTTGAGTGTACATTTTTACGTTGAAAATATTTCATTTAAAAGAATCAGCAAAGCTGCTGTACTATCTTGTGTTTTTGGAGGAAGAGACAAAAGAGTAAAACTAAAGCACATCCAGAACTGGAATTCTAAGATGGAGAAGATGGAGTATTGGAGCAACAAAATTTTTCTAATTAACCTACATAGGTTTCCTCAGACAAGGTGGAAGGTACTGTACCTGAACATAGAGCAAATTAAGCTGAACAGGATCTCTTGAATCTACGTTCTGGTCTGAATAAAAGAACTTGCGTCTCAGCAGCAGCGTTTCATTTTCATCCACTCCTTGTTCTCTAAACGTCCGGCTGTGATCCAGCCAATTTACTGTAACAGAGCCACAGACACGCACATTGTTAAATCCACACTGCTGCCACTCTTAAAAGCTGTTGTGAAACTCATGGGACAATTGGCATTTCCACCGGAGGGGGAAACTCCGCAAGAAATGTTGCTTTCATTTCTGTTTCTGGTCATCAGTGTTGAGGGTTTGCTACAAATGAGAATTTGAAAAACAGCACTGCTGAGAAACAAGGATATACTCCAGCATAAAACACCATTAATATTGTTGAAGAAACAACTACGGTAATGCTTTCATACTAAATTTAGATCTTCAATGCTTCACTGCAAAATAAGTTTACCACATTTTACCTCTAAAACAGATTATTCTGTTTACTTTCTTTTTCCTGAACATAATTTTAAAACATCTTCCTGCCAGTTACAGTTAACCTTAGTGTCTTACAGTAAAACAGAAAAAATGGTTCTCATGATTTAACACACAAAACAAATAAAATACTGTCTTAGTTCTTTGGCAAACTTCACTTAAAGTTAAAATTTTTACCTTCAAAGACAAAACTACCTTTAGATGGCTTTCAGTAGGCATCAATATTTAAACATCCAACTTCAACGAAGGGACAAAAAATGACCCTTCACACTTAAGCTGGAATATCCCCACCAAAAAAGTAACAAAAAGCACCTCAAAACACCTGCTAACTATCAGAGGTATTAACTTGCCCATTTACTTCAAGCTAAAAATACTCAGTTGCAAATAACATTACATATAAAAGGATGCAAAATACAGGTAGGAATCAACTGAGACAGACTGAATAACCTAAAAATGCATTCCTGTACAGCTTTCTTGCATTGTGCTGTGGAAAGGCATTCATCAAAGAATTACCCTGGCCAACATTACTCACAGTCATCATCTGTATGAAGCTTTGCCTTCAGTTTTTCCATTTTTCTTTCGTCACGTAACAGTGTCCTATCTTTCTTAAGTGTTCCTGTACTCTCCTCTTTCTTCTCTTCGATGCTTTCCTGGATTAAGGAATATTCCTCATAATTTGTTATTCCTGGAATTATAAATAAATCCAGTGCTTGTAACAATAAAAATTTAATACATTTTAGGATGGATGAAATATTCTTTTCCACATATTAAAATACCAATGGTTTATTTCAAATATAGTAAGGATATGCCAGATGAAATGCTAAAACAGTCTCTGGGGAACAAGAAGAATACTCTACAATTTCTGCTTTCAAGACATCTTGCCAGTATCTGGCCTTGTCTTTCCAACACATCATTCCTTTCTCATATGCTGCATTTGTCATTTTCAGAAAGGTATTAGGGCTTTTTTTTTTTGTTGCCTACCATGAGAAGCTGCCAGTTTAAAAACATGTTCGAATTTAAAACAGCAGTAAATTCCAAAATGGAGACAGGCTATAGAAAATTTCCATTCAGAGATGTCTACAATTGCTTCCTGAGGACTGATGTATAAAAGAAATGTGGCAGAGTCGACTGAGGAACAGAAATCATCTGAAATTTATGATTTTTTTTTTTAAGTGTTAAGACTCAACTCACTCTTCCTATGAATTTTACATGAAACTGAATCGAGAATCAGTTCACAATATTTAGCATACGTGCTAAGTTGCTCTCATTTCTTTGTTCTGTTTGGGAAAGCATGTTTATGTTACACCAGACAGCAAATTAAATGCTCAGCTACATGACCACATTCATGAAAATAAGTCAGACTAATTTTTGAGGTAAATTAGTTACAGCACATTAGAATCCAACACAGAAAAACTCAAAATTTGAATAGATGATTCACTTTCCAAGTAAAGTAATCTAAATCAAATTAGGGCCACTTGAATTCTAAATGAGATTTAAGCAAGGGTTGAAGATTTAAATTAATCCATTATGGGTGCATGCTTATAGTTAAATATTGATTTGTTTTCAAAAATGTCTCTATTTAGCTAAATACTGAGACAGAACATAAGCAATACAACACATTTTTGACCAGCTGCTCTGGATGGCTTCTATATGTTGTTTTACAAATGATACAAACCTGTGATCAACTCTTAATCATAACAAAGCCCTATGTTTGGGTACATTTCAAGGTCAGCAGTGTTCCTCTTTTATCCAATTAGAAGTGAGTATAAATTCAGTTCTAATTCTCTACCCCATAGCAGGAAAGCATACGTAAATATAATGTACAATACAAAATTGGTACCTGTACTGTTGGATAACTTTGTGCCTTCAACTGCTAAATCCTCAAGTTTAAGGATACAGCTAACTCTCTATGGCTTTTGATCAAACCTGGACAACAGGTTTCAAGAACGTGTTTGGTAAATAGTAACTTAGAACAAATTTAAATTTTTAACATGTGTGGCAATTTCTAGTCACATAACATCCTAACAATCAAAACTGAAATATGGCAGAAAAACAATTTCTTAAGCATGTGGGTCCCAAAATCTTACCTATTCTGCTGCAAATGGTAACCAGCAATTCACCAACTGTTTTAGAATCATCCACCATGACTGTTTTCACTGAACCATCCAACATACGTATTTTCTGAGGTCTCTGTTTCTTTTTGTACTCCAATATATCCTAGGAAGTAAACACAACTGTTTCTAAATGCTTTTGGAAGCCACCACAAGCCAACCCACTACCTTAGATGCCTAAAACAGGATTCCCTTCCCACTCTCCAAGTTGCATTTTTCCTTTGTTATAGTATAGGCAAACTTACTCACTTAACAAACTTGAAAAGTGACTGCTTTTAGGTCTGCCAATGTAATTTTTCAAGAACTGTCCCAAGTGGCAAGACCAAAACCTAGTCAGGGCAGGATAGAGCAAAGTACCTGTGTACTGCAAAACCTAGTCCAGCATTCCAAAAGGACTGCAATGCCCTTTGGCTGGAAGCAAGCTGGCCATAACACGGGCCAGTATAACCTCATCATCTCAAGTATACTAGGAACCAACTCTGTAACACAAGGTCACCTCAAATATAAAGCATATGACAAAAGTTATTTTTCAACCTTCTGTTAATCATTCTGTGAAGACACTACTGGCCACAGTAGCTCACAGTCACAACCTGATGCAGGAAAAAACTAACATCTGAGGCACAGCAAGGAAGGCGCCTAGGTCAAGTTCAGGAACTGACTCAAGACCCTCCCACCCCTACAAATGCTAAACATTCTTCTTGCTATAGGAAACAAGTTTTCTAAGAACATGGTGATGAAGGAAGCAACAGACTTGCACCATACCCCGTTTCTCAGCATGTAATAATCCAGTGTTCTTCCTGCCTCCAGCCATATACCTTTTCGAGGATCATCATCTGACAAGAACAATCCATAGTCAGAGGCTGCGGAACAGAAGAGACAGAGACACAGTGAAAAATATCAAACCTAAGCAAGCCAACATGGTTTTATTCAGGGCTATTCAGCTTCAGGGTTAAGCCTCCATTACACTCACCTTCCATTCTTAATAAACTTGGATAGAATGTTTTTTCTGTGCTTCATAAAATATGTAGTTTAGCAGCAGATAGCAGGGTACATCAGGCTTTACAGAAGACTTGAAAAAAAGCTTCACTACTGCCATCATGTCTTCATATGTCACATGTACTGTGTACTATATTTGTAACTACTTTTGAGACAACCTTTTTTAAATGCTCACAGGTTCTGCTTTGGAATTGACTAACCAAAAATACAAGCAGTTTGGCCTTAACCATGGTGTACTATTTCAAGCAGCAAGCCTATTTTCAAAACACAGTTTGCTTTCAAGCCTCCACAAAATGAGTTTATTATAAACTTGGGAATCTTTTTGGTAGATGATTCAGGTTTAGGTATTTAAAAATATAAAAGGCTTCTAGAATTATATCCATAATGAACACAGGAAAAACTTGCATCTTTTGCAGGCTAAACAATGTCAATTGATTCTTTCAGAATCACAAGTAAATCATAAAACTTTCACGGCCACACCAAAACAAACCCAGGCTTAGGCTTCAAAGACTAAACTCCAGATACATAAAATAAGGTGTCCTCACTCTTAATGTAAGGCCTATCCATATGCATGAAGAATTGATACAGATTATACTTCACAAACAACAAACTTTCATTCAGCAGCCAAGCCTGCTCCGTTTGCAGTTCTGCAGGTTAAGCTAATGACCTTTTTCATGGCCAGCAGTGCTCAGTCTGCTACAGCAGCTCTGCTCTGGGCCCTACCTTGTTTACTTTCAGCCGTGTGTTAGGACCCTTTGGTCAGAAAGCCAGGTAAAAATATGTACAATTTTTGGATAATATTTCATCCTTAAATGCCATGCATAGCAACAATTTGCATTTAACAGCATTTACCTTAAACACATCGTTACTTATGTGGTTATAGAAAAGATCTTACACCTACGGAATAAAAATGTAACTGACTTTCAGACACACAATTTTAAAGGAAGAATCCTTCCAAAAACAACTGAATAAGAAGAAAAGCTTTCCCTGTTAACCTTAATTAAAAACTCCCCTGAAAAGTCAAGTGATCTGTACATACAGAGATGTTCATGCTACAAATTCAATCCAGAATCACTTATGCAAAAATTCTAGAATTTGTGCCTATAAATAGGTTGTGTGACCTTTAGAAGCAGACAAAGTGCCTTGCACAGAGCACAGAATTACCAAGGCAGCACACAAAGCTCTGATACTCATTTCTGGGGGATGCACCTGGCAATGAAATAGAAGGAGCTGTGCAACTTGCACATGAATATCACAGCCACCTTTGTGCTGGCACCAGGCTTGTGGGAGAAGTGAAACGTGCACAGTTCACAGCCACTATGCAGCAGAAGTACATTTTCTGTTGTGCAGAACTAGTTTATCAGCTGTACTGCACCACTGTGAGCCTTCTGAACTACCAGGCAAACACAAACATTTTAACAGCAACCAAGAAAGGGAAAGGGTATGTTGGAAACATTTCTGTTCATCACTCAACTTCATAAAGTTGTCTGAAGTTTGTAATTGCACTGCAATCATATATAAAGCAAGAGCCCTGCTATAAAATCTGAGAATTCCTTGGCTTTTCTTTGAGGTTTGTGATGTTCAGGGATGTTTATCACTCAACTTCTCTGAATTCAACAGCTGTCTACAATCACTGCCTTGAGAGACCTGCATGGTAAAAATGCACAGCTTTTATCTGAGAACTGAAGCTCTGTAACTTTGTAAGGACTTCTGCAAAGGAGAAGCAATTCTAAGTAATAGTAATATTACGCAGTATTAGTAAATTTTTCTAATAATTCATGGAAGATTTTTGAAACAGCTGTAAAGGTTGAGAGCGGTGCATAAAACTGAATAAACAACCTGCTTTAAGAATTACATTCCAGTGGCATTATACACAGTACAGCACCAAAGAGCTTTGAAGTATCAGAACTTTTTGACAATTTTGACTATGTTTAAACCAGACCTTTTTGTCCATGGTATTTCACAGTCTGTATTCATCTAACTTGCTCAATAGGTACAGAGACAGTAACATCTGATTAACATTTAGCAGCGTGGTAACTATGGTATGCTATGTTCATTAGTTATTAACCAGTTTCTCTTTGCACATCTTGGAGGTATCCAGCCATTCTTCTGTAATTCATGTTGCCACTTGCTTTGCTGAGGCACAAAATCAGTCTGCCCACATTTTCTAGAAAATATTGCCAGAAACACTGCTTTAAATAGATGGTTCTAAAAAAATTGCTCTCCAAGCAGAAGAGCAATTCTACATCTTTTAGGGAAACAAGTGTTTATTTAAGAAGTCAACATTCCACAAAAAAAAAAAATCTGTTGTGGGAAAACCTTTGTCAGGACAGAAGGAAGAAAAACAACTCAGCTACTTTGTCACTAAAAAATTTGTTTGCACTTGTTTCCTTTCACTCCAGAGCCTCATGATTAAAATAAAAAATAAAAAAAACCCCAAAGCCTCCAACCTGAAAGATAAATCAAGGAACAGGACAAAGTAAAAACCCCATAGGATTATGTTCATTTTCAATTCAGCCAACGAAGTGACTAAGGACAGACACAGAACTCACCTTGGCCTGTCTGAGCCTCTGGCACTCGCTCCCGGATAACTCTGCAGGCATCGTACACTGCAGTGGATGGCTCAAACTGCATCGTCTTCACCACATTGCACTGGCGGACACAGATCTTCAAGGAAAGAGCTACCATGGTGTCAGCTCACTGGCAAGTTCCTACTAAAAGACCTGGAAAAGCAATGATGGCATTGTTGCTTACAGTTTTCTATTTAATGCTTTAATACACTCAGCTTTTCATTAAGCAAATGAAATTCAGCAGAATTATATTTATGCAAATGTACTTCTATATAAAGTCTCATCAGTATCATCAAGCTAGAGACTACCCAAAACACGTATTTTTCTTGGTATATTGGAAATTCATTTTATTAAAACTTGTGTACACATACTTGACTGTTCATACTTTCTCTGAGGTAAGTCAAAATGGTGCATAGGAAAACAATACACTTACTTGGTATAGTGCCAATATATTTTATTATATAAAATTATTTGTCTCTCAGCACACTTTTTTACTAGACCATTTAGACGAGCTGGTAACTGACAGCTTAAAATAACTACCTCATCAAAAGCAGGATTTTCCTAGCACACAACTACTCTTTTCTGAAGATTCTAAAGTGTGCAATACAGTGTTGTGGTTTTTCTCAAGTCTCCACATAGATCTGCTAGATGTTTTTAGCTTGTTGCACAGCTACACAGACCTTCAAGAATGAGCTATTTTTCATTTCAGTTCTATTTCAGAAACGATACCAAATTTGACAGCATTTTTTTTCAGAAACAGGAAGCTACAGATGCTTTTTGTATTGTTTCATCTCATAGATAGTCTGGGTTTTGTCTCAAGTGTCTTCCCTTGCTGTTCCAACAGTCAAAACCACTCTTCCATCACTAGACTTTCCACAGTGATCTCCAAGAACTCGTCAGAACTTAAGTCCTTTCTCCACAAATACAGAATCTACTAGAATCCCCAAATAATTTCTGCACAAATTTATGTATGTGTTTTTAAACAGGAGTTTCCAAGGGGATCCTATTGACTAACCTGAAGAGCTGGAAGTTTGCTTTCTTCAAGCTCAGGGGTCTGACTTTACTCTTCATTTGACCCATATCCCTCACAACTGCAAACTCCACCAGCGTGCGATCCCTGCAGTCCAGACTGCCTCCAATCTCGGTGTCCCCAATTAGCTCACATTGGTCACCACCAGGTTCAGTGTTGCCTCCCCTCTGGTAGGGCTGTGCATTACCCGGTGTAAGAGGTCTATCCGGCATGCACTCCCTGAGTCCCTTGGATTCCCTACAGCAGCTGTGCTACTTTTCCAGCAGCTGTTGGGATGGATGAAGTTCCCCAGCAGGACAAGGCTGTAATGCCTCCTGTTGCTGGAGCACGAACTTTGCTATTAGGCTCCCCTGGATCGGGTGGCCTGCAGCAGACACCAGCCACGAGGGTTCCTGTTGATGCCTCAGACTGATTCTTATCCACAGGCCTTCAACCAGTGAATAGCTCATGGCTGTTCTTCAGAGAACTCTTGGCACTCTCTCCCTCTCCTGATGTAGAAGGTAACACCTCCATGTCTCCTTTCTCTCCTGTCCCTTCTGAACTGCCAGTAGCCATCATGAGCCACACCCCAGTCATGGGATTCATCCCATCAGGTTTCAGCAGTGGCAACAGGTCATGGCTTTCCAGCAGTGAGATGTACTCTTGTCAAGTGTAAGACAGTGCTGTACTGGCTAATTTAAAAACAAGCAAAGGCCCCATTTCTTAGAGAAAGTTCTTTTAAAAGAACATTGATCGGGTTCTCAGCTCGTGATCGTGCACCACATAAACCATAAACACGTGTGTCACAAGGAACCTCAAAAGGCAGCCTAGCCTAATCCCTTGCATTGCAAAATGATGCATCCCTGTGCTATCCCTGCCAGATGTTCATTTAATCCATTCTGACAAAGCTGCATTGAAATGGAGTCCGCAACATCCACAGGTAAGCTGCTTCATTTTTATTTTTCTTTTTACTCCTTCTACATTTTGGGTGGTTTTCCTTTACTCGCACAAGTTTCCAACTTTGGTTTTCTGCTCTGCAAAAGAATCTTTTTTCCCTTCCCTACATAAACAGACATGCAAATTTATCCCTGACACCTTTACTGCACTTTTACAAGTTGGGAACCTGTTACTCTGTCCTCCCAATGCCACTCCTTTTTTTTCAGGGTCAAATTCAAGTGAAAGAATAAAGGACCTAAATGCATCAGTGGCCTGGTATCCTTCAACTCAGTGCTCTTGCTTTCCGAGACACCAAAGGATGCTTCATCTGAAAAAGAGCTTTTGAAAAAAGCTCATGACTTATCAGCTTCCTCCAACAGTGTATTCTCAAACTCAAGAGAAAGGTTTTCATTTGCCTCTTCCAGATTATCCTCAGGCTCTAAATCTCCCCACTTGGCTTTCAGTAATAAATGGGACAGGCAGTTTCCATCTCCTGGGTAACAGCCAGAACAGGACAGCTGTTTTTTCTCAAAAGAACTAAGAACTTGGTCAAGAAAAAGAGCTGAGATCACAGAGAAAAACAAGGAGAAAATATCTTCCACATTCCCTTTATCTTCTATACATTGATTCACACCACATTTAAATATTTCTCTGTGCAAGTAATGGACTCTTTCTGCTTCCCAAAAATCACTTAGTCTCTGGAATGGCTGACTATAAGTCAAAAGGATCCTGGAAATTAAGAGAATTTTACATGAAATGGTTTGCCTTGTAATGTCTAATTCTCTGCGAGTAATGAAGCAGGAAATTTCTAAATCAGACTGTGACTGATCTGTGCTTGTAAGGTGGGAAACTGGAACAATAAATTATGGATCTGACAGCTTTGGGAGAGACAGCAGCAGCTTCAAGCTCTTAAAAAAGCCACACATCATAGCTCAGAGAACCCAGTGCCTGCAGGTACGTATCGGAGCGCGTATGTCAAGACCTCAAGCTGAACCATCACAGTGCTCACGTTCTGGGAAATCTGAACAAAACAAAATTCTAACCAGTGCTTGAATTAAAATGAGCAGGCCTCAGTGTGCCCACAGAGATACCTTGCCAACAAAGCAAATAAGCAGAAATATTTCAAACATGTAAGATATTATGCAAGATAATAACATACAAGGTAAGATAAAAAGATATTATCCCAAAATATTATCAAGGGCTGAAAAGTAAAACATATGAATGAGGCAGCAATAAGCAACTCCATGAACAGTTTAAAATATTTTTCTTTAATAATTTCTCTTCATTAAAAAAAGCTTTCTGATATTTAAAGGACCAATATATACAAAACTAAACATCTCTTCATCTCTTGTAGGTATTTTCAGTGAAACAATTTGAACATTAAATACAAAAAAATGTTCTTTGATAAAACACACATGCTGAAAGGTCTTAACAGTCTTTTCCCAGAAATCAAATAAATCTGTAAAATGTCTTTCTATTAATTTAATTGTTTGATGCAAAACAAGCCAGAAAATAAGAAGTAACTACAGAAAACAAAGCCCAAACTAATAACTCAACCAAAAGCTCAAATATATTTGTTTGAGAAATGTCCCCAAAGTAACAGGAAGAAAGTTGATGCCAAAGCACACCCACCCTTAATGTCCACTGGAAATTAATTTAAAATTGCTTTTTCTCCTGGTGTCATTCAAGAGGAGCAAAACAGAACTATCCAACACTCAGCAGGACTGCCAAGGCTGAGTAACAGACTGATTTATTCATATCCTACTGCACTTCTTCCTCCATCAGTCCCAACAGTCACTTTTAGAAAAGTTTTTTCTAACTAAACAGTAATTTCTACAGTCTGTGTAAATGAACATACTAAATGAACAGCTTTTGCATGGATTTACTCTCAAACTTCCTTGTCCCACTTCTCTGCTTCACCAACAAATGGCTTTCCCAAGCAGCTCCTTAAAAAGCCTTCCATAACAGTATGCAAAGCTGAGTTGTCTGCTGTTTGTGAATTTGTCTATGTTAAAATGCTAAAAGCACTGAGATGGATGACACACACACAATCAAGTTCAGACTTGCCCTAGCCAGAAAGCTTCCAAGATTTTGTGCCAGGCTCATTAAGCAACTACTAAATCAGTGGAGGATCCAACTCCACACTACTGGAGAAGTTCACAGATCAAATAATTACTCTGAACATAAGACTCAGGTAACGTACAAAACAAGTCTCTGGTGCATGACACCTTGTTCAGCGTAATAAAACCACAAATACAGAAATTCTAGAAAAGATGCCCCAAGAAACTAAACCATACCTGAGAGCTCAGCTCTGCTAAACCAGGAAGGTGGCACTGATATTCAAGCTACCTCATTAGCTGCTGGACACAGAGACAGATCAAGGCAAGGGGAGCAGAGTTATCTCAACAAGCATTTTACAAGGACTCTCAGGAGACATGTAACACAAGGTAAACGACTGTTTCTTCAATGAGACAGCACAATAAAGATGCATGGGAGAAAGGGGATTTAGAAGGGAGACCAGTTAGTGCACACTGACCTCCCTAACCATTCACCTACTCACCTGGCTTAATTCGTACCATTCCTACCCTCCTAGCTGTGGTGTCTGAGCTGATGAGGCCATGACTTGATCTGTATATTTTGAACTGCAATGCTAAGCAAACAGAAAATGCAAAATGTCAGCTCAATGCTATGAGGGTATGAGCATTTCTTTGCCTTTCATTTCACATCCTTGCCACTAGAGTGCTGAGGTAAAACACAGCCCAAAAATACCTGCATTTCAAAACCAGGCAAATGCGGAACAGCCAATATTGACACTGCCAAATATGGACCACGCCCACCCAGTTAAAGGAAAGTTGTCATCGCCAGTGCTATGGTTGAAAGCAAAGCTCTGCTATGATTCAGTAGAGGTCTGTCTCCCTGGAGATATATCTTAACTGGTTCATTCAAGCTTGAGCAAACACAAATCTAGGTCATGAGACTGTCACAGCCTAAAAGCCTATATGAGTACATGCTAGTAGAGGCAAAGCTACGTATTTTTATAGCAGACTAACTTTGTAACAAAATCCAGTGCAACAGAAGTCCTCTATTCTTTTCAGTACTCCCACCAACCACCTGCTGGCACTGGGCACCAGCAACACAGGACACAAGACATTTTCTGTCATTCACAGAGGTTAAACATCTAATTCTATTGTACACACAAAATACTTGTTCAGTGGACTGGTGTCTGGTAAGAACTCCTTAAGCAAAATGCACTCAGAAGTACAAATCCAGATGAACTGATAGCTTTGCATACTTCCACAATCATGAATGCAAATGAACGCGTCATCCTTCAAAATCAGGACTAATGGAATCACAAGGCAGGCAAGCAGACAGCTGATGGCACAGGCACAGGGCATAACAACAGACATTTGACTACAAACTCACAGTGGCGCCTGTGTTGGCATCTTATCATGGAAAAGACGACACTGAGTCTTTCCAAGGAAGCTAGCCCTCTCTTTAGTGCTCCATTGCTGTCAATTTGTAACTCATTTACACCACAATGCTCTTACTGCAGCTTAAGGGCTGCCATTAATAGGCTTTCTTAGAAGACAAAGCTAATTCTCCTCCAGAACACTGTACAGGAGCCAACCGATCTGTGGGTTGTATTCCTGAAATGTATGTCCACATGTCACAGCAAGGCCATCACCAGCTCCTTGATGGACAAGACACTGTGAAGATGCCATTGCCATTTCCCTGAGAACCGTGGAGTGAGGTGCTTTCAGGGACAACTATCACGTGTGCACAAATATCATGCTGTAAACACCGGACTGGAAATTGTGTCTTGTCAGTAAGGTTAGAATGGAGCAGTATGGCCTTTTTTTATGGTCAGAAAGGACACAAAATAGTAACTCAGTTTCCCTCTACTTAGATAAAGATGAAGGCAAGCGAAGTAAACCAGCAGAGTAAAATTCGATGTACTTACTGCCCATTTAGAACAAAGACATCAACTTGGAGGGTCCAGAAGTAGCCTGACAACCTCAGGCACCACACGCTGTCTGGGGTGGCTCATCAGAGCTCTTGAAGTTTAAACAAGCAAACAAAAAACTATAACCTTTCCTTTCTTCAGTTAGAATACAAAGAACTTAACACTGTACAGCACTAAATATTGTTTACTCTGTTTGGAAATGTGCACAGATAATTAAAATGCAAGAACTCTTACATGCTCCCCAGTCCCAAGAAAAGCCCTGCTCAACCACTATGGCTATAAACACTCACCACATGTGCTGATTAGCAAGTTTACCTTAAATACCTTTAAGAATCTCAGGAAAATTTCACTGCATTTAGCTGCAGCATGCAGTACTAAATTTTAAAAACTACCAGGAAAAAAATCACAGCAAAATGAAGACAAAGTAGGGCAAGCTTTGAAAGACTGCTAGGAAAGCAGGCTGTAGTCATTAGTAATCATTAATAGATACCATTCTCAGTTCTCACTTTATAGTCATACAGGAACAGCATCTATTTTGCTAAGAACCCAGCAAGGAAGTTCCCTCAAGCAGAATTATGTAAGAGACCAAAATATTTGGGTCTAATTAAGAGTTGTTTATAGGACAGTCAGCTTATTAGCAATTTGACTTCAGTTTGCTTTTTAACTCAAAAGGCATATTTGCAAACTAACTTGCTTAAATGCATCTTGGAAAGGAAGTACGAACTACAAGGGACTACAGGAGGAATGTCATTGTCCTAAACAGAGCTGAAGCAGCTTTTAGATAAGATAAGCAAAGAGCTTGACTGGAACTAGTTGTAACAGAGAAATCACAAGCCTCAGGAGTAAAAGCCTCCACTATGACAGTCAGTGTCATGTCTTTGAAGGGGCCTTCCAGGCTTTTGTTCCTATTTTACAAGAACACTGCTAGAGAAAACTGAAACCAGAAACATGAATTTCTGTAGAAATCAGAAGTGAATCACATCCTTTGGCTAAGATCCTCTCCAAGAGTCCTTGGGAGGATAGTAGCAAATATGTTCACAGACTCGAATTACTAAAAGAGTATCTGACATATAGAAGACATTTTTATTTAGTGTGGTTTTCTTAGTTTTGTTCGGTTTTTTTGGTTTTTTTTCTTTTTTCCAGGGGTTTGTTCTTAGGTTTTGGAGGGATGCTTTATTTTTTTAAACCAAAGATAACTCCTGTAAGGTTAATCTAGGTCTATCTCAAGCACTGCAACCTGCTTACAGTGGCATATATACTTATATGCTTATATAGCTTCAAATGTATTGTCTGATCCCCGGTAAGCTAAGGGCACCTAGGTAAATTGTAGGATAAGAAGAACAAATGAAGAATAAAAATACTTCCTATTCTGTGGAGGAGTTCAGCTGATAGAAAACTGATTTTCCAAAACAGCTGATATGATGATTTGAAACATTTCACCCAGATTCTAAATCACACTAAGAACAGTAATAGGTTGAACTACAAAATAGGCTGTTAAATCCAGGCTTGCACAGCTCTGTATATTCACACTGTTTTCAACTGCTTAAATATCGTAATATTTTGAAGGACAATTTTAAAGCTTTTATGTCTAGGTTTACAACCTTTGAGCATGCTCACTTCAATGCTTTTTTTCTTGTCTTGAATTAATTGAAGCCACCACTCAAACTTCTGAGTTATACCTGCCATTCTTGGGAACCACCACCAAGTAGGATGTAATAAACCACTTGGAGCCATTATTTGAGTCATTTAACGACACAGTTAGGATATGACCTCTTGGGTTCACCTGTTGTGGTCTAAATATTACTCCGCATTTCCCATTTTACTTCTTTTATGTGACAAGTTTTGGCAGACAAACAGTATTGCAAAGGTCCAGATAAACTGTCATGGTAAATCATGTACGGATTCTTCTTTTGCTTTCCTTCCACCCTCCTGAACATCATCTGATCATTTTCTTTAAGGAAACAGCAGTCAACAGTTACTTCATACACACTCTACTTGATTACCTACCTTAGGGAACATGAAGGCAACTAATGGGCTGCTCAAGTTTCTTACAGGCTCTATAAACAACCTTCTTTATTCATTACAGAAGCTAAACTACCTAATAACATCAAATCCACCTAGCTACTGAAATCACTGAAGTAAATCCACATTGATCATTTTGATCAGCATCACCATCCAGAATTAGATGGGGTTGATGAGTTTTCAGAGACAGCTTTGCTACACAGAAGAAAATTAGTAAAGCTCAAATAAAGTAATTTTTTTGCCAGTCCTGTGATGGGGTTTCTGTGGAATAGTTCTCTGCTCTCATTGATTCCATCTGAAATGGTGGACTTAACAGGCACTGAAATTGCTTTCAGTAGGTTTTGATACATCTGTCCCAAAAATCAATTAATACAATTATTTAAAATGGATCACTTGAATAGGAAGTGAGGGAGAAAAAAGTAAATATTTATAAAATGCTATTTGAATGAATGCAACTGTAGTCTAGCAAGTTAGCATTCCACTTACTTAAGCAAGCCCAGAAGAACTTGGAGGAATTCAAACAACTAGTAGTCATGCTGGCAACCAAACCATGATCTCCATGATGAGCCTCATCTTTTCATCTAGAATCTTCACAAATTGAGGATGAAGGCAAAGGGATTTCTGACTTGGAAAACTGTTATTTCTTGCAGGCCCATTTGAAAAGCAGGAAGCTTGGTAAAGAGCTCAGTCATTTAGTGAAAATTCAGGTTGACAGCTTAGGGACTGACTGTCACTTATATCAGGGAAAGCATGGCAAAGTGGGTCCCAGTCAGAAAATTACAGCTACTCTTTGGGCAACATAACCCAATTTTTCTCTGTTCAAGTACACAGAATGCACTAAAATCCATTCTATGTTAAAACAGATGATACAGGAAGATGAAGTGCTTTAAAAATCATACAGTTCAAGACAAATCCAAATGGCACCTTGAGCTACCATTTTTATTTCAACCTTCAGGATCTGAGTTTGTCAGGAATGAGAATTATAGTAAAACCACTGTCACAGAAAATACTTATTTCCATAGTGTCTTTTGTCCCAAGATGGTGATTTAAACAAACAAACAACAAAAAAACCAACTAAAAAGGCAGCTAAGGGGTTAGTGAATAACATCTACTTTTCCCACCAGAATGTAAGCCCAGAACTTCTCATATCAGTACAAACTCCCACCATCCCAAACGCTCAGCATGCAGCCTAAAGCTGACTTTCATAATACACTATGTATGCAGAAATATAAACCAGCATCAGATACTCATGAGTCTTGTCTTCTCATTAAACCCAACCACTACATGCTTTTTATACAGGTCAGATACATGTTACAGTTACAAAAATAAAATACTGGACAAACAGCAAAGAAAAAAGTATTCTGCTGATAGACCACTGTGAAAAGTCAATCAGAACTGAAGAATAGGTAAGTATGTGCAGTAAAGACAAAATCTTACCATTTACTCTGAGGTAAAAATATGGTTTTTAAGAAGCTACTACATGCTAATAGAGGATTAAAGAAAATCATAATTATGAATCAGACTGCATTAGAAAGCATACAAAGAAGCCATATAGTACCATCAACTCTAAAAGGATTACTAATGTTTCTAATACTTTAGGTATTTGATTCTCTGATCTGTACAGATAATACTTTATAGAGTCATTTCTTTGCTCTAATACTTAGGCACCTCTTACTGTGACATCTAGTATTAACATCAAGTATTATTGTACTTTTTTCAACAACTAACAGACATTTTGGCCAGTCATTTCCAGTGTTGTGTAAACTTGTTGTATAAACAGAACTCTGCTGCCATCATGGTCATCTCTCTTTGAAACAGAATGAAGCACAGAACAAAAGAAACAAGAGTAAAATTACCCAGCTGACACTAAGCCCAAACTAGGCTAAGACAAAAAAAGCCCAGAGGTTAAAACTGCAAGAGTCAACATCAACCTATCAACCAAACTGGCAGCAGTACTTTTAACAGAATTTGTTTCAAGCAAAATGATTCCCTGTTGGAACCACAGAACATATGGTTATGGGCCTGGAGTCAAAATGAAAAAACCCTCTAAATGCTTCCCACAGATATTTTTCAGACTTGAAGATACATTTTTGGTGTCACTTATACAGAGCGTTACCAGTGTTGAAATAGAACATAAATTTTTCCCTGCAAAAACAACTGGACAAGAACAGTGACCCTGCTGATTCAGCCCAACCCAACTTTTTTTCTGCACAAAAGTTATTGAAGAGGCCTCAGACAGGAATCATGGCATGGAGATTTTAACAAAAAAGGTACATGACAGCTTGCTGGAAATGACTGGCAAATGAGACACTTGCAAAAACAATCTTGAAAAGCCATCAAGTGAACCATGTAAACTATTATATGCAATTCCTCTCTGAATCTTTCAGTATTGCTTGTGGGACGTTCCATGAAGAGGTAGCTTGTCCAGGACCAGATGGTGAATCAAGTCCACCAGAACAATTTGCTTAATGGCATTTCTTCAGCCTTTGCTTTACACGGTTTTATACATTGGAACTACTCCACAAGTAACTGAGCTGGATTCTTGAAACAAAACGCAAGATGTTAGAAGCCAAGACAGTGGACACTCTGCTTAAGATCAGTAACAATACCCAGGAATGTGAAGTGTTTTTCAAAACTTCAACTATTACTCCCTTATTCCCCTACAGAAATCAGACTAAATCAGGTTTAAAAAACCTAAGTACACAAAGGAAATAAGAGAAACAATCCATATCAACTCAAACAGCTCAACAGGTTGGGGTTTTTTCCCCCCATCAGCACCACGTAAGTTTAAGTTTACTTCAGCACACTTTTTACCTAATAATACCTATTGGTGAATTCAAAATAAATCCAAGTCCTACTTAAATCTTAATTATAATTAATTCAGTTATGTTTCTACCTCTTAAACACTCCGGTCTCTATCCCATCTACTCTAGTATTGTCCAGACAGTTTTTTCTCACAAGCAATCACAACTTGGTATCAACTTAAGATTAACACAACTTTTTAATAAATTACCATTCTTTATCAATTTTCATGTCATGGAGCTAAAAGGATTTACAGAAAAAGAGTAAACATTTAAAAATCTGCATGTCAGCAAAGACAGCAATACTAATTCAACATACATCCCTCATTAGAAAGGTGGTCACATGGAACTGTCTTCATCCCCTGGCAAACACTGGAGAAGTACAGGCCACAGTTTACACCCAGTCTACAACTCAAATGGTGCATTCATAAAACACACCAAAGAGAAAACCAGCACATCATGCAATCTCCTCCCAGTGCGTTTAAACAGCTACTAAAAAAAGCTTTTCTTGCTCTTCCAGCCTCCATCACTACTTGAGATTTACCATACACACAGTTAGCAATCATAGTTTACAATATTTAGAGTACCAGGGCTTTGGCTGATGCTATTGCAGCAAGGTTGAACGAGCTTAGCGCATGCTCCCTTCATTTCCTGATGCTGCCAACTGAACAGAGAAGGAAGAGAAGGAACAAAAGAGTGTCTGAAAACTTAACCATTTCACACCATCTCAAAGGTTGAGTGCCAGCTGTAAACACCTTTTTGAACATCAGGTTCCTGGTAGAGATGTCAGACTCCGTGCTTTTTGATTACTAAATTTTTTTCTACTAAATAAGAACGCTTTTTTCAACAGAAGAAACAAACAGGGAATGACAAGTCAAAAGAACTCTGAGCACAACTTACAGGATAATGAGGAAAAAAAGAATAGGAAAGGAAAACAACTTATAGCAATAGACTGCAGAAGGCTCAGTTACTACCAGAATCACCCTACACTAATGGAAACAGAAGAGCTGAGCAAGAACAGTGTGCTTGCACCCATCAAATGAACATCTCTGTCACAGCCACGAAACAGGACAACACGGAGATTGAGCTCCAGCTTTAAGAGTACTCCATACCCCCAAGGTAAAAAGCTCACAACTACTGGATAAGGAAGGACAGAAACCAGAAGTTGGTGTAATCCTTATAAAAATTTCTGAACAGGGTTAAGCTTGAGAAAAATGTAAATCTCTGAAGGGAAGAGGATTGAACCCCAAAACATCCTACTTCTACAACAGAGACAGACAAAAAAATCATGAAACATGGCTGAACTTTTTCAGAGTGTAACAGTGTGTGCATACATGTCAATTAGATTATACTTAGCCTAGTACACTGTCAACTGTGTGTTAATCTCAAGTCAAACCTCCTCCTACACCAAATGTGCTCAGAAAGAGCACATCTTACCAATAAGCTCAAAGTCAGCTTGGCAGACTTCAAATGGTTGAGGCTAAATTCAGATATTTTGTTACTGTTCTTAACAAAGCCTATTCCAAGCTGTACCTAAACCACCTTCATTTAACCTTGTCCTTAGACAAATCTGATATAAACTGACATGCTGCTTTAATTACAGGTCGCTTTGAAAGTTCACTAAAGACATTTTTCAAACATGGAGAATAGCAGGACAAAATTCCATTAGCGACCTTTTAGTATTTCAAGCACCATTTCCAGATGAGCAGTCAAAGCCAGAGACACATTTAGAATAGTAACATGGACAAGGTCAGAATAACTCCCACAGACTAAGAAGGTGGAGCGAGATTTATCAACATTTTGCCCAAAGCCAATTTTACCACTTTGTGACATTCTCCTCTGAGAACATTACAGTACAGAAATGGAAATGTATCTGTGAAGTTATTGTAGTAATGACTCTTCCTTGTTCTTTTTGCCACCTCCTACATGTATTAAGATGAAAGAGTTAAGTCATCTTCTCAGCTATTTGTTCTCATACCAGTGAAAGGCATGGCCCTTTTTCCTAAGGCTTGGAGAAATCACTTATTACATGACCATATTCTCCAGTCTCCCTGGAAACTGTTTAAAAACAGTCAATATCTGTAATGGTCAGGTTAATCTCCAGACTGTTAATTGCAATATTTACTTGGTGCTTCAATGTTCATGCATCGCATTTATTTCTCAGCTTGACTTCTCTCTTCATAAACACAGCCACAGCAGTGTCTACTTCACATATTCTCTACAGAAAGTTTTATACTCATTATATACGAGCATTTAAATTACTGTAGGTTTTATGTCATTATATGCATAACAAAGAAAATTAAACAGAACCTTACCTCAAAATTAAACTTCATTTAATAGAAAATAAGTTTGTTTGAAAGTTTTGTTTCATCACATGGAAGGCTTCCAGTAACCAGGTCTGTAACACAAGATACAAACAAGTTAATTTTTTATCCCCAGTCCATTAATTTCTATTTTTTAAGTACCTTCTCTGCCAACACACTGGAAAGGAAACAACTCAGGAAGTTGTATGTTTCCTTTTCTCTTTAGGAGTCAGAATTTGCATTGCCAAAATGTCTTTGTGTTCAAGAAAATAAAATTCAGTCCAGACTTCTAAATTACTCACACATAAGAGCTCATAATAAATGAACTCTGAATTTTTACAGGTAAATACTTGGAAACTGCCTAGTCAATTACAAAAATGAAGCACAAGTCTGGGTGTTAACATAAATTAAACAATCACATTGACCTCCCAAAGCCATCTACTTTGCATTAACTGTGCTTTTCCATGGTTTACTGTCCCTGTGTGGAATAACAGTCTAAAGCACCACAGCACAGGCCTCTCTGGGCAATTTCTCTTCACAGTGAACCCCTTCTGAAAGTATGATTGCAAAAAACCATAAAAATAGAGTTTGTTCTGTTTTTAAAAGATGACAAACTGTGTCAGGGCTTTGGCTGTTTTGAGGAGGTGAGTCTTCTTGTTTGGATATTTTCAGGCTTTGTTTTTTAGACTTTGTTTTCTTTTTTCCCCCCTAGGTTTCCTAGGATCATACGTTAGCTTTTACTCTAAACAAAAGCTAATACAGCATACTGGTTTAATAATCATAAGGATGGATGAATAAGTTTGTACACAAGCCATTTAGCAGTTCTGGACCCCCACACTGCTCTGAAATAAACATCACCTCCTCTCCAAGTATCCCAAAACACTTCCAGGCACAGTATTATGTCTGGCCTAGATCTTGCTGCTGACAAAGGCTTATGTTCCACGTGTGCAGACAGCAGTTAAGGAAGGCTCTTATCCCACTTTCTTTTAGATCTCTTGGAGCACTCGCCTACCACAACCTAAAGATTTAGACGAAGTTCTGATCCACAACAGCTATCCAAATATGAAACCAGTTTAAGCATCAATTTAGAAAGATGAGGATGTTAAAGAACAAAGTTACACATGCATACAGCTACATAGCAGGGAATGCCTTTTAGCTGAAAAAAGCCCACAGCAACAAAAAAATTCTTGCAAATTTTAACCGACCAAAGCTGTCAAAAACATTTCTGATAGAACAAACTCATCATAGAATGTTTTTCTTGTCTTGGTTTGTTAGAAAAGTGATTTTTTTTTTCCCTTTCAGTGGGCTTTTAAGCAACATCACCTCGCTGCCAACACAACTATTAACTGCAGGTTAACTGATTTACTGCAGGTCACAGTAAATGCAGTATACATAAGGCAATTATTTCAGCACCCAATGGATCACCTGCATTAAAACTGGCATTGCAGCAGTTTGCTACTTTGAAATTTAGATCCCTGATCACACTCATCCAACTTTTGAATGCCTGCCAGGTCTCCAGTAATGCACAAATAATGTACAATTAAGTCTAATTAAAGGCATGCCAGTAGCCTGGACCTCATGGGTTTCCTGCTAAAATTTAAGGTCAGGATAAAAGCAAGTTCAGCACACAGAACATCTGCATATCTGATGCATTCCCCTAGGCAGCTGTATCAGTGGATAAGGGATTGATCTGCAACGCAAGCATTTGTATCACAGTAACACGCCAAATTCCTGCTCAGTACAGTCCATAAACTCACCGGCCACCCCACTCCCTGGAAGTCACTATTTACTTATCAATACTTGCATATATTTTAAATTTCTAAAATTTCTTTCAAATGCAGTTGTGAAGTATTTCAGTCACTTGCAACTGATACCTTTCTTCATTTCAGTCATTTAACAAAGACACCAGAAGCCCTTTCAAGTGCCCAAGTTCTGTGAGCACCAGGTACCAGCTGGAAGCATCTTCACCTTTACTCAGAACCACCAATGAAGGCTGACACTCACCGGACTTGTATCACAAACTGAAGGCCTGGAGAACACACCACATCCAGGAAATAACAAAACCAGGCGTGGCACAGAATGGAGTGACCATCCCAGTATTGCTTCTTTCTAGTTACACCTCACAAAGGCCCTCAGATGAATTTTTCAATTCATTACACGTTGTTCATTTATCATCATGGTGATTTAAATAGTTGTGAAACTGCTTTGAAATCTGTTCTTTTCAAATGCAGTTCTAGAACAGAGTTGTTGCTTAAAAACAAGAATCAAGCAAATGCAAAAAAACCCCAACAGTTCCTTTTTTCAAGCTGTACACCAAACATGGGGAACTAGAAATTCATTTTTCTGTACTTTATCAGGAGGGTTTACCTACTCAAATGTTAGTGAGACTGACAAAGAAGGAGGTAAAGCAACTGCTCTCAACATTTTACATCAAGGGAAGAAACAACACAATTCATTCACACGTTCTACCAGGGTAACTCAATGAATAGAATATCATGTTTCAAAACGACAATTTTAAATAGTAGATTTTAAGTTATCAAAATACCTAACAGTAGAAAAGTGAACATATCCTGTGGAGTCTGAGGAAAACACAAGTTGCTTGTACTATGATACATGTTAAGACTAGCTTGAACAAATGTGCCCGTGGAAACAACATTCATTTTTCAAGTGGGTTAATTACTGCTGAAGCAGCCATATATTTTTTTACTTATCAATGGGGAGATAAAGAGACTCTAAAAAAACCTATTAATCACTGTTTGTTTATTCTATTGTCCTCACTTCCTGGAATGTAGTCAGAGATGGAACTAGACTGCCCAAAAGCCCAGTCAGCAAATCGGCTCCCCGAACCCTGGATTTGTTTACAATCTATTGCAGGGTGGCAGCAATGAGTGCATAAAGCACCTGATTCCAGAGGTTCACACAAAATTCAACAGGGCTTTCTGAATATTTGGAGTATTTCTTAGCATAAGCCCCCTGACACCCTCCCTTTCTTTTTTTCCTTAGCTGCAGCTACATGAAAGTAGCTTTTCGTTCAAATGCTAGTGAAGTTATTTATAGAACAGGAAAACTGAATAAAGAAAAGCACTGAAGTAGAATGTACTTTCTCAATTCTACTGCAGATTCTTACACTATGAACTAGAGGTAAATTACAGTTTTGCCTTTAGAGATATTCCCTAGGTATTCTGCATTCTCAAAATTCTTGGTGATAACACAAGTTTAATTCAGTAGCATTTGGATTACAGGCTCACTGAGATTAAATGGATAAATTCCAGCATCATCTCACAGTCCATTTTTTGAATGTAGAAGATATTTCTGCACACCTATTTCTTTCTGGTTTCTGATGTGTGTTTTTCCTATGCTGTGTTTTGTGGGGTGTTCTTTTTGTTTGTTTGTGTGGTTTTGCGGGTCTTTTTGTTATTTGCCAAGCACTGTTGTAAAAAACAAAACCAAATCCAGATCTGTGGTCCATCACACAGAGCATGGATTTCCATGTTTTAATCCTGTTGGCATTCATCACCACATTACTGTATCACCCCTGCTAAATCAATCTGCTAATAGCTTAATATTTTAAAGCTATAAACAGCGTAATAGCTGCTTTGGGATATTGGGACCTTTAGTTTAGGACATTTGGGACTTTGGGAAGTTTAGTTCTATGATCTAGTTCCATGCTTCAAAACTTTATGCTCCTTGCACATAATAAATGTATTGAACAGCCCTTTCAGGCTGGTACTAATTCAGATGTTCTGTAGTGTGACTTCTTCAAATCCTAGTTCCTCCTTATCTGTCTCTATTACTTTCTTCAAGACTACTTCATAAACGATCAGAATTCACCTACTACAAGGTTTTCAGCATTTAGGCAAATTTGACTACCCCCATATGAAACTATACTCTCAAAAGTAATTCTTCCCCACTTGGAACAAAATATTATTCCTTAGAAATTGAGAAGTTTTTGAAAGTGGTGATTCAAGACAGACTTTCTTGGAACGTCACAGATGGTGGTAGCTCATCCCTGCACTGGTCTGCCAAAACTCAGCTTTCAGCCTCTAAGGATCTATTACTATTTCACATTTATCAGATCTTAACTACTGTTGTTCAGCTTCGATTTACCAATCCTTACAACAACCTGCACATCTGAGATATTAGTTTTGAGGAGGTCTGACAAGGTACAACAAGTAAATCTGCAACAAAAGAGCAAAGAATGGCATTAATTTCTTCTCAAGGCTTCATGTTTGTACATAGCAGGAAAAAAGTATCTGTTGTGATCAAAGTCAACTATACTCTGCTAAATTTTCAAGATTATGCAAATTTCATCTCTTACATTATGCTGCTGACCCAACTTTCTGTGATTAATATTAATCTGTTTTCATGAATATGAACTTCTGTCAGGCAAATACTACTTGCCTCCTGTTCAGGGCTCTTCAAGAGCACTCAATAGTTTTTCATAAAGGAGCAGTTATTATTCAAACTTTATTTTGAACTCCAGCTTCCCCTCTAAGTAAATTAACAAAGGTTCCATTTTTGTTGCATAGGAGGAAGACAGAATCTTGTTTAATGTAAACTGTACTCCTTTTATGGTAGGCAAAGAAGGTTTAAATGGTGACTTACAATCTTTTTATTACTATGACTTTTATTACTGCTACTACTACAGAAAAAGCTACAGCAAATGTACACATTCAGTCATGCTTGGTAAGTTCTCTAAAACGAGTTTGCCCAGAACAGTGTCTTGTTGGCATCAAATGGCAAAGCATATCCTCTGATGAGAGACAGTAAATTTGACCAATTCACAGGAAGGATGTGAAGTACAAGGCAGCCAGGCCTTCCTGCCCTCCTAAGAAATCACACACTGGAAAAGTGCCATGTGTCAAACCACCTATTGTCCTGTCATGACGTGAGTGACCCTCACCCTCCCAACACCACTACAGGAGGTGGCCAGAGAATGACAATTATCAACCACTATTACGTATGCCAGACTCGCAATATCTGTGAGGAGTTAACTACAGCCATCACCAATGGCCCTTCATTTATTAGCAAATCTGTGGCTATAGGTTTGAGCATACAATACAGTCTTTTGAAAGCAGAGCTAAATACATAATTTACAATTACATAGTATAATACATACTAATTAAAAATGACAGGTTAAGATATGAAACAACAGGTCCTCAAAAACGAGTAGTACATGGCACTTTTGGTACCATTCACACTAACTGCCGTTTCTAACCTTTTGCAATTTGGAATCTACATTAACACTAATCTTTATTTCCAAGCAGACAATCTGCAAGCAATTTCACAAACGTAAACAAGATGCTAAGCCTATTTTTCATGAGAACAGCAAGTGTAGCTTGCCTTAGAACAGTTGCAGTTCTCTGCTGGATACCAACACCTGAGCAGTGAACACAACTCCACAGTTATCAGAAATTCCTCAGCACAGGGCCTATTTTCTTCCCATGCTGTGGTGCCATACACTCAGAATATCCAAATATGTACTTGCACTCAGATCAAAATTAATCAGATTTCTCATCCACTTATGGTGCCATACATTACAGAATCAGTTATTCAGCAACCTATTACAAAGATTCACTGGTTCAGTGGCAACTACTGAGTTTCTTCCCTCCTATGGCAATATGAATAAAAAAATAGTACATTTTGCATGAAAAAGTGTGCATTCAGCTGTCATAAGCAACTACTGTAAAAACAATAACATGGGAACCTGCAGTTTTTCTTTAAGTCACGAATCACTCAGGCCTCAAGCATTTCTCCTCAATATTCTACAGCGGGTTCACATTTCCTTCCAAACTACTTATCCCAAAAGGGATATCAACCCATGATCTAACAGTCCCTGTTCCCAATCCCCAGTGACACTGTCTGTAATGTGAACACTTCCACCTTGAATGACAACACGCAATTCATCGTCCAATTTCGCCTAAATACCTGCAAATAAAGTCATTGGCAATATGGCTGTTAGGAGTTGAGATTTCATGTCCAGGGCTGGTGCACGAGCTGAAGAGGCAATAAAATAATAAGTCATTTTTCAACGGGCAGGTAAAAGAAAGAGAAGAAAATAACAACCCCACAACAAAACAGCACCAGGGTTTTGGTGTTGGTACAATTTCTGCAGAGTGTGTTACCAAGACAGGACACCTGCCATTCCAATGGTGTAATGCTCAAGCTGTCTGCAGCTAACAAAGTTTGCCAGCTAAATCTGTTCACAACAGAACTATGGCCCATTTGCACTGTAGCAGACAAAACATACAATTTACTTCTCTGGCATGACTAACAGGAAGTTTGCCAACTTTCCAATCATACTCCTCGAAAGCTGGGCTGCTCTATGTTTGCATCCAAAGGGTTAGTATGGTAATGGTTCAGAGACTCCAGATACCAAGTGTTGGAAACTCAGCTCCAACAGACAGAAAACTTGAATTTTCCATTTTTTTATTATCCTAATTACTTCAGTAGACTGAAGAGATTCTTTTTAAAGAGCAGTGGTTTATAAAATTTCCTTATCTTCCCACCAAGTTATTAAACACTTAATTAAGGTAACACATTAACTATCCTGGCAAGGAAACACACTGAATCACAAATACACTAACTATCTAAATTTCATGTTACCATATAAATTTATGATGTATGGAGTGAGAAAGTATTTTGAACTCAAGCCAGAACAATACAAAACAAATTTAAATTCCTTTCTGTTAGCATCCCAACAAACCTTTGATGGACCAGGCCTGTGTGCATTACAGAGAATGCACAAACAAACAAACAGCACCAGTTTTAGACCTCCTGAGAATGAAACCTGGTTTCATTACCAAACCAAATGCAACTACACTGAGACAACCAAACAAAATGCAACTACACTGAGATGTGGAGGTAAGTGATTCTGGGCCAAGTCTAAATACAGACACATGTGTGCACATATGCTATTGTTACTTGAGACACGCAAACACACATGGCCTTCTTGCAGAGCTTCTGATGATTTCAGCTGGGTGTTCTCCACACTCCATCACGTCAGCACACTCTGCATTTTCAACACAGTCAGGGCTAGAAGTTTCCAACAGGAAGAAGTCGATTGCATAGATACACCCCAAGGTACAGCCCAACTTGAAAACTCCATTGATGCCTTTCTCTCGCTGACCCTAAAATCACTTAAGACACAAGTTCAGAACATTAGAAAACAGGGAGAACATCCAATAAACCATTTCTGGGGGAAGCAAGGCCAAGGCACTTGTTGATTTCTTGTATGCTTGAAGCTCATGTTCCCAGTACCATGACATGATATCAAGCCTCTTATACAGTATTTCAACATTAACCATGATTTCTAAACTACTTTCAATACACTTTCCTCACCAAATAACAGCCATTTATGCAAGTGAATGAAGACACATCAAAGGGGTGAAGAAGCTGAGTCTACCTCCTGCACTGACCTTCTTGAAGGAGGTACACATCTTTTGATGTGACTGTGGGAGGGGGAATTTAAAAGGCAGCTTTAATCACTACTACTTATTAGAATTTGTCAGTGACTGAGGATTTAGTACATCTACAGAGTGTACACATTACTCTGTACACTATACCAGATAGGCATAAAGCAGTTCTCTTTCTGCCTGATTTGCCTTGAAGGACATTAAGTTAACATTTCAGAAAGAAATAGCACAGCTTTAACTATGCAGCTGCCAAATCAATTCTTTCTGATTAAAATATGTTTTGAATTTCATAAGATCTTCCCACAAACATAAATCTTTCAGTCCCAAGCACTTCCTGTCATTTTAATTGCTTCCCTTCAAGTCCCCTCAAGAACAAAAATGATGCTTTGCAGTGTTTACAGACAGGATGAACAGCACTTATTGTGTCCTAGGGGAGAACACTGTCTGGAAGGGCTATTTAAGTGGGGGAAGAGGGAGAGGCAATGCTGGAAAACACATACCTAAGAAACACATGCTGTTAATACTCTTAATTGAAATGAAAAATATGAGAAGCTCAACCTCCTTCTCACTCCCCCCTCCCAGCAAATGGAGGAGAGATGTCTTCTCTTGACAGACTAAGCTTTCCAAGCACATGTTTCTGGAATGAGATGGTGCCCGAGTTACGTTGGAGAACACAAAATAACCCTTTTCAAGATGCTTCCCCTACTTCTAGATACACGGTGGTCTTAGATCAAGGGGTTTTTAAATAAATATTTTATACTTATTCAATAGGGCAAGAAGCAAGCAAATCTCCATCACACCTCTACACTGATAGGGTCTTGAACCAAGTCAGACCCCCAGTTGTGTATGCAGATTGTCAAACCCCAAATAAGGTCCTTTCCAATCACCCCCATGCTGGAGCTGCTTCCATTTCAAATCTCCTGCCACACTATGGCTCACCTTGAAGTTACCTCCTTTAAGCTTCCTCCACACACCAGCCCAGACTCCCCTAATCTTCCTGTGAAGAAACTTAAACCAGGTCACCCCGAGGCAATGCGCTAAAGAGAAAGCATTGTTTGCCTTTGCTGTCAACTAAGCTACTTAAACACTGCAAAAAACTTCAAGCGCTCAACAATCTCCGTCACTAGGAGCTGGTTTCAGTTGTTGAAGGTGGTTGTAGACCTCCAACACTGCAGCTGCAGGTGGAGACAATGCCCTTTGCCTACCACTGAGAAGTGCAGTTAACGTGGTTGTCACTGTACAGCTGCGGGTTTCATGGTTTAAAAAAACCCAAAACAACAAAACAAAACAAACCCCAATCAAACGCAAAGAAACCCGAAACAGAACTACTCTGCACTGTCAGCATGCCAGCAACTCACCATACTGCTTGTATGGAAGAATGAACTTACTTCTAACACTTGGAGTAATAGAAATGCCACAAAGATTCATTATCACTGATTTTCCGTTCATTGTTCCAGAGCTGAAGCCAAAAACCTCAAGTAAATAAAGCAATTTTCCTATCTGGTCTTTTTGAAACAGGTCACTGTAACATCAGTCTGCATAGAATTAAGGCTTTAGAAAGGAAGAGGTCAAACATGGCATTCTTAGCTCCAGTCTGCATATTGCATTTCAGTATTTTCACAGAATCATAGAGTTGATATCCCAAGTTAATGCCAAAAGCTTTTCTTGTACATGTCTGCCCAAGGGCCTGATTCCACTGCATTCGAAAAGCACATGTCAAGTGTTTATTGCTTCCAGATTTTGAGAGAAAAAATTACTGTTGTAACTCAGCTGAGTTGTCTTAACAGGTCTGCTAAAACCTCTCTGGTTTTCATCCCAAAGTCTCACTTCAGAAAAGACATGTTTCCTGGGTATTAATTCTCTGAGCGTACAAAGCCCATATGCAACTTTAAGGCAGAAAAATACATTTAACAAGGAAGATGAATGCAAACAAACTTATAGTGCAGGCTACTTGAAACACATGCAAAGTTTTGGGATTTTGAGTTACTGCATAGAACACTCCCTAACCTTTTTCCCATTCTCTGCCAAAAATCCAAAGCACTACATTCAGAATTTGCACTAAAAGCAAAATTTGATAATCATGACCTGCATCCAATTCTGCACTTAATGGCTTTATTGGATCAAGTTAGCACATAGGTGACAACTGACCTCAGTGTTGCAGACATGCGAATTATGTCACATGAGAAGAGTAACAGCCAGCACAGGTCCTCTCCAGTTAATGATAAATGAAGCTGATGTGTAACATTCAGATCTGAAGGTCCAGTAATGCAGCAGCCCAGCTTCCAGGGCAAACCCAGCAATCGGAGAACAGACACCACTCAGAGATGCAATCAAGTCCAAAACTTCTGCCCAGGGAGCTTTTGCTCTGAGAAGGCACAGACATTAAAATGAAAATACAAGAGTCTAGCAAGAATACAACTGATTGTTGAATGCAACAGCTAAAATACCTGCTTAGGAACATTCATTTCGGTCACAGATCACAGGAATGTGTGAACCAACATTAAGTAAATCATTAGCACGAAGTTATACATAAGCCATTTTGGATGAACAGAGGAAGTGAGCATGTCCACGAAAACTGGTGGATTGCATTAATGCAACTGTACTTTGGTTGGTGGCATTTAACAGCTCAACAGGCCACGTGGCAATATCTGAATTCAACTTGCACCCTTATTGCCCTGTTTCTAAATCTGTGGTTTAGATATTACATGGATTTTATCATAACAACTTTGAAGTGTGCCTCATTATGCTTTTCAGTGATAGATTCCACTTCTGTCATAGTGCACTCTGGAAGTAAAGCTCCTGACTTGTCTGAAAATTCAGAGCAGCCCCACGCAGAGCTGTTTTCTGGATTGACTTTCACTCCAGCTGCTCTCATGAATGATTAACACTCAAGTCTCCTACAACTATGTGTTACTGGCTCCTTGGACAGCACTTAGCTGTATGAACAGATGGACAACAAGCTTTTGGAAGCAATTCTGGCCAAGAATGTTCAAGCCAAACACTCTTTTTGGACTGGCATGGGGAGCAACATGTGGGAAGAAGCACACTCCTGGTTGACATATTTGCCACTTGGCAGGTTGCCCTGAACTTGCAACTGGCAAATATTTACAGGGAAACTTTCTTCTTGGCAAGAAAGTGACAGGGGATGCATGACTCTGAGGGCATGAAAGATGACAGATCAAGTCTTGTATTTAGCAGTACCACTCTAGGATCAAACAGAAGACTAAACGCAGTATGACATTAGTGTAGCTTCAAGAAACACAACAGGCAGAGGAACAAAGTTTTAACAAGGTAAAATGTTGAATTCCACAATATCCAATTCTTCTGAAATATTTCAGAATTGCTGGAGGAGGGGTGTCCCTCTCAGGGACAAGACAAAGGGTACAGTATCTTAAATCTGAAGAAATCTACAAAATTGCCCAGAACTTACCCAGTGCAATTGAGAAAGGTTCATCTATTCTGGCACTGTTTCTACCTCCTCATATCTTTGCAACCGCACAAAAATCTGTGAAGATGGAGAGTATTATTCACTGATTGCAGAAGTCCGTAGGGGTATGGACCCAGAAATGAAGGCTTAAAAAAAATCAGGTGACAGAAAAGATTTTTTTCACAAGAGCCAAATGGCTGAGGAAGTAAAAAAGCCTTATGATGGACAGTCTATGCCTCTGAGATTTCTGTCCAAAGGACACAAATGCCTGAAGTGACTGAATTACTTCAATTAAATTATGATACTGAAATTCTAGTCACAGGGAAAGCAGCAAAAAGCTGGGGGAAAACAGAAGTGAAGGTTTCATTTCTTGCTTCAACAATTTTCCCTAGACATATAGGAAATGTATAACGTTTACAATCCTAACCTGTTTGTAACACAGGCAGCAGAGAGGACATCCAACAAATGGTAAAACAAAAAAGTCATCCCATAAGTAATACTGACACATGAAACAAGAGTTGAGAGGAAATGCCCCTGTACCAAGGAAGTGTGTATAAGGCTCCTGCACAACTATCACCAAGCAGACTTTTAGAACAACAAAATCAAAATTTGCAACAAAATCAAGATAACATAAAACGCATAACACTAATAGCTATATCTACAGGGAAACATCTGAAGAACTTTCTGCCTTGACATGGTGGTTCAGTTGAACTGACAGGTTATTGCTGCACAAAACCTTCCTAGAAATCAGGCTTCAGGGAAGAAAAGGACACCTAGCCATGCTCACCTGCCCAATGGTTACAATTCTGAGACAATAAAATATATTCTTAAGAATTTCACAGATAGAAGGAGCTGCAAAGAGGGCCAACGTAAAAAAAAGCCCAGGACCTCGGCAATTTGGGGGGTTTTCACCACAAGGGAGCCCAATGTACCCTCACAAAAACCACAGTAGCTTTCTTCAAGGTCATGAGGTGGTTTGTAATTCTCCCAGAGATTTCTGTGCCCTCTGCTAGAAGCCCAGCTTCCCTGAAGTTTTCATCTTCAAGTTGCAAAGGAGGCTTTTTTCCCTTTAACTTTCATTTCCAGCAGCAACTGCTCCACAATAGCTTTCCAATTCCCATTACCAGGCACTCCTTTGAAACAACCAACTTTCAGGACATTTTCCAAGGCATCTCTCATTCTCCACAGGGATTTACAAGCACTCCCAGCTTTCCCACTGGTCCAAAAACCAAGCAGTTGTTTCTGTCATGTGGTCCATTTTCACTGTTTCCCGAATGCAGTCACCCCTCTGAGGACCAGAGTAAGCTGTCAGCCTTTAGAAGTGACAATCACAGCAGAGATGCCAAGGCCCTGAACTACCCTTTGAAGAAGACAGCAGATGTGCAAGCAAGCAGTACTACCGGCTGCTCAATAAGGCTGAACTCTAAGTACGTGACACCAGTTACAACTTACAGAAGTTACATTGTACCTCCATGTCTTCCTTTGCGGCTACAAAAGGCCTGCTTTAATCCAGTTCTCCAGAACAAACTTCCACTGTAATTCCAGGGCTTTATTTCACAGAAGGCATTGTACACAGCAATATGAGCTTGAGAATGAGAAGACATTGTCAACAACCAAAGCACGTTTCAGCCACATGGTCAAATTCCAGCTGTGACCTTACCCCAGTACACTGCAGTGGGGTGATCCGAGCTAGCACAATACTTGAATTTAGCCCAGAAAATAAAAACCCATGTTTCTGTGGTTATGAACTTTAAAACCTAAATTTTCAAAGGTCCCTGCTCCAAATTAAATATTCACGCAAAAAGAAATTTCCAGTAATAAGAGAGTTTCCAAAACAGTTCAGTGGACTACATGATTCAGTCTCCCGAGGAATTTGCCTGCCCACACAAGCTGCAAATTTGAACAAGACTCAAAATAGTTTTAATTACAGAAATCGTATTAAACAACTAAGATTTGTAGGCAACACTTGTGGCAGAATGTTCATCAACAAGTAGCCAAAGTTCCTAACAAAACCAAATTTTCAAAACAGAAGTAGTAATTCCAAGATAGTTGCCTACTGTGCTATTTGATACCTACTAAAGATAACTGGAAATTTGAGTTCTTTTTCTGAACAACCAGACATCCTGATATCACTTTCAAATTTATTTCTCAGGAATGGATGATATTGGAATAATTCTGACTTAAGAAGTTCTCCATTGAAAAACCATTTGCAAGGGTTGTTTTGCTGTTAGTTGGAGGTCAGGGGGACACTTCTTTTTCTTAAATGAAACTGTGGTAAAAGTTATTTCTTTCTTACAAAAATACTTCTGAAAAAATTGGGTATTTTCAACCAGTATATACAGTGTTATTCACTTATCAGCTGAATTCTGGATGCACAATGCAAGGTGTGGCAGCCCACGTGCACACTCAGAGACTTAACTGGTAAATAATCCAATTTAGTTTGGCCCACGGTGTGCAAGAAAGGGGCATCAGAACTCCACCCCAACTATACGATAGCCCTGCACTGTTAGCAGCATTTTCTACTCGAGTGTCAATGTTTCTGGTAATGTTTTCATGTAGAGATGGGAAAAAATGAAAGCTGGGATGGTCTAACCAAGATTAATACCTTTTGTACCTTTTAATATGCTATGCATGCTTTGTTAGAGCATTTTGAGGTAATTTCAGGTAATTTGACAGCTATGCTGTTTAAAGCCACAGTTTAATCACTTCTGACTCTGGCACGGTTTGTTTCTTAAAAGGCTTTCCATCGGCTGGCTCAATCCAGTCTAAGATGAGCCTACAGAAATGGAATTTCCAAAGTGAACAGGAGAAAGGTGAATCTTTAGCACTACTATCCAAGAGAGCACTTTGGGCATGCTAAATGACAGCCTAGCCAAGTGGAAGGAAAGGTAAAATAGAATTTAAACCTGGACAGCACTGACACAGTTGTGAGTATGACAAAAAGGCAGACAAACACTAAAGTCTAGGCCATGAAATACCACCTCAGTTACATGCACAGAGTTTCTGGAAAGGCAAAAGCTCCTGGAAACTGAAGGAGCTTACAGTCAATGAACCAAAACTCACTGATTCTTTCCGAGCACTCTCAAAGAGAAAATGCAGTACTTTCAAACAACAGGAACAACAAGCAAAAGAGGCAACCACTTTACATCAGCAGGGATGAATCTCTCCATATGGGGAGATCTCCAAATCTGATCTCTGTTCACTACTTCTAGTTGTCCTCAGTCAGTGAAATCTAATTTTTAAAATGTTCTTGGCAGCTTTCATTCATTACCTGCGTCATTTCTAACCTGCCTGATAAATGACCTTGACTACAAATAGCTTTATTCAAAATCACTTACTTATGAATGGAAGATCAAAACCAACTTAGACATGTCATAAGAGGCAGCTGGCATCCTATTCCCTTCCTATTCGCTGCCTCACAGAGATGACATCGTCCTCATGTCTGCCCACTATTTCTAATAAACATCTGTAACTTGACTAGAACTGTCTAGAAAAAGGCGTGACATCCAAGTTCATTTCTGGAACATTAGTTTGCAACCAACATATCTGAGAGTATCTGCAATGCAGAAAAATCCAATCAAGTGCAAAGCTTGCTGTCCAACCACTGAAGGTCATTTATGCCACTGATGTGCTCACACAGGCTTCATCTGTAAAATGCAGTTTGCAGAGTTGCCTCTGCTTTCTGGCTGTCTCCCCTCACTACCTGTAACACGCTCAGGCAGGAGAATCCTGCACAAAAACTGCTGTGGTTTAAAAACCAAGCAAAACCCAGCTAAGTCAGGTAATTTTCTTACCTCTGGAATATAACACCAGTTCAACTGTAGGAAGTTAACAGTTAAAACTTCAACAAAGAACAGAGACCAAACACCAGCGTCTTTCATTCCAGCATTTATGTACTATAAAATGCATGAAATTCAACTGCAGCCACCCAGGTTTGCTTATGTCATAACTTCTACTCTATGCCACATTTCTTATGACAAGACAAAATGTACCTGCCTAATCAGCATGTAAAATTTCATGCAATAATTATACAGAAATCCTCACCAACCATGCATTTCTCCATTAACGTTCAATTAAAACATTCCACTACGGAAGCTTCAATACAATTTCAACCATTTCTGCCACCAAATGGAATAGATTTTTTTTTCATCTTGTGTGTCCAATGGCATTACATGACAACTATGACAGCCTACAATTTACACTCTGACACCTTGTTACTTAAGCAAATCCACAGTCCCTACAAAGTAAACACTACCATTTAGCCTAAATTGATTTGCTTCACATTAACTTCATCATAACAGCTTCTATGCTCATAATAGTACCTCAAGAGAATGCATAAACAAATTTAAATTAAATTACACTACCACATGAAAAATAACTGTTTACACGGTATGGTTATAAAAAATACCAAAGTTGTCCTTATTTTCAAAAACCAGGTTCCAAATGCTGGACTTCTGGGCTCTGCAGTAAGGATATATTTAGCTGCTGATAAACTGCTCTCATCTCAGATTACACTATTTAAGTCTAAAAGGCAGTGCATGTGTTCAAGAGAACTGTTAAGAGTAAACATGCAAGTACTGACAGAAAGTTCCTGTGGACTAGGTTAAGCCTTACAGAGATATAAAATTTAGGCATTACAACGGAGAACTTGGACATCTTTTTTGTCAGACTTTTTAGCCTTCAAAGGTGCCTGTAGTAATTCCTCAGTTTAAGATGGGAAAAGATTAACTGCTCTCCCTATTAGTGGAGAAGAGTCTTTCCCCACTAGGTTGAGATAGAAATAGGGACACCACATTCTCAGTAAGTGCCAGATCACAGCTGAGTCCTGTGGTTTCCAAGCCCTTTACCCTTGAAAGGGCAACAAACCACACAAACCACAAAAGGAAGAGGACCAGAACCGAGTATTTCTTTTGTATACCCAAGCTCTGAAATCTTTCCCAGCCTTGCACAGGTGCTCGATAGCTTGAGATTGGTTGAGCTGCCTCCCTGCTCTGGATATGGGGAGGAACAACAGTGCCCTTATCAAAGCACACACAGCCCTTAAAAGGACCAGTAATGAATGTGCCACCTGAAGCCCAGAGGGTAGAAAACAGCAGGCTGGAGGGGAAGATAAAGAAAAGAGTTTGGCAGCAATTCCTCCTTCCATTTAGTGCTTATGAAAAAACTGTCTGTGGCATTCACATTTGATGGCAAGAAGCTTGAGAAAAGCAACCACAGGAAGCTGAACAACTGGGAAACCACCATTTGTGGCTCTCCAAAACAACTGCATTATGCAAGTCAAGCCACTGCAGAGCTACAGCTTTTGCTGCCTTATCACCAGAACCCCTGCCCAGTTCTTTTAATATTAGAGAAAAGTCACCCATTTGCTGACCCATGCCTAGAGCTCAGATTCTCAGTTGAATCAACTTCACTTTGATGCAGTGGGAAGAAATATAACCCCTCACTTGTAGCTAAATGAATGTTGGCAGTATTAAGCAGATCCTAACTGTGTTTAGTTCCTAATAGAAAAACTGACCTCAACCACATGCATGACACCCTTAATCACTAACAACTCTAAGTAACAACAGAAAAATTACACTGGGTATAGAAAATAATTTACAATATTTGAAAATGGAAAAGAGAAAAAAATTAATTAAAGTAACAAAAAATAACAGAGTTGTCACACTAAGGAAGCTTGACCTTTCTGAAGTTGTTCCCTTAGGAGTCTTCTGCAGCAAACAGGCAAAAAGCCAAGTCAGGAAATTCAGGCTGCAAAAAAGAGAAAGCTGACAGCACGCAGGTGATGAACAAGTGAAGTGTGCTACACATGGAAGCAATAATGGACACTGAAGACAACAGCCAGGACCACAACAATTGCAGTGGTTTGTAGAAAAAGAGGTTGCAGAGGCAGCTGCAACATTAAAAGAATTAAAGCATCAAATCAAGACTGAAACACCTCAGCATTTCTCCTTCCAGTTAACTCAATTCACCTCAAACAAAACTCTTTTTCAAAGACAATCCAGGTATGGGCTTCAGCAGTTAAAGAATTTTACATTAGAGCAACAACTGCAATGAAAATGCAGGGTTTGGGCTTTTTTGACTCTGCATAAATGGAAAGATGGCTGAACTCCTGTTAAAATAAACAGAAGCTCACAATAATGAGATCAAGATTCAGATATAACTTGACAGTGACAAATCTGTAGTGACAAGTTTGCAGACACCTTTCTTTTAACCACATTCCCTGGAGGAAGAGAGAGTCTGAGTAAAATCCCCAGATGGTTTGAAAGAGTCAAAGTGAACAGTTAAAAACCAAGGGGACCACCTCTCACTGAATGTAAACTGAGTGAACATAAACCCTGCCGAGTTTTCTATCTGCTGAAGACTAAATTAGACCCCTCAGTGCTTCTAAGGAAGGAAGGCTGCAGACATTTATTTCTTCCTACTTCTCCTTGTTCAGCTCAACCACTGACAGCCAAGCACCAGTGCTGGACCTTGTGTCCAACAGACCTTTACAATTTGAACTTCATACACTGTACATCACCACATGAGTTATCCCGAGAGTAGCATAAATGTAACATCAAAGCTCAAGTTGAAGAAACATTGGGAGAAGTGCTACAGCCAGTGAAATTTGATTACAAAATTTTTACATAATGAATGCAAGATTCACTTGTCAGAAATGGTATCTATTGGTTTTCCATGGCACTAATACATCTTTGATTTTTTTTCAATTTACTTCCCTGACCACCTTCTAAATGAGCCTGTGTTACCCTGCTGACATCACTCATATGAACTGCAAATCATTTGACCAAGTTGAAGAAAACAGCAGCATAATTTGAAGCACTTTACTTGACAGAAAAAACACCTAAATGCCCAAGACAGTACCCAAGCCCATACTCCCATTTCCTATGGAATCCACATGTAATGCAATCAAAACACCAAAGACAGGGCATACGGCACATGGAGCAAGGAAATGTGTGGCCACAAGGAAGTTACACTGAGCAAGCCCTTCACTGTGTTCTGTACTCAAGGATATTTTCCAGAGAAATTCAGTTTACAGTAGTGATCATTGGCTTCTCTCCAGCCTGTAATTCAACAGGCTTTGTTGCTTATTCCTCCACAGAATTTTTGGTCCCACACTCCAAGGGAGTCATAACATCATTGTATCATCTATTTACCCTTCCCTAGTAAACCAGCACTTCTTTTACTCTTCTTGTCACCTAGAACAGCTCTCCTCCGTTCTCAAGCAAAAGTAGGGCAGAAGGAATTTTTTTTCAGATATTCTGGCAGCAGGGAATAGAAGGAGTATCACAGAAGAAAGACAAACAGGATGCCAATGTGCATCCCAGTGACGAAAGCACCTTCTGGAACCAGCCCCTCTTAGGTCCAGATAGACAATTAAAATTCAGTCTGGTATTTTATAATCTGCTTCAAAATGAGAGACATCTAATTATTTAGCAAAAGCAAAATAATTTGAATCAAAAACTCATCACAAAACACCTGCACACATAACTGCTTAACAGGAAGCTTTCTTTGTTTAGCATAATTGCTTATTAAAATGCATACTGGATTTTTGAGGTGGCAGCATTTTTAAATCCCAACTGCAAAATAAACTTAAGATTCCAAGTAAACAAAAGCAATCTCTTCCTCAATTTACACCGAGCTTTCTTGCAAGAACCTTATGAAAGTATATACTAGCTTTACCAGGCAGGGAAAGCATTTTTTGATGACCAACAACATCCATGGCTGCAATGCTAAGTCTGTTCTAGGTTTAGAGTTTTCTAAAAGTTTCCCAAGACCTTTTAAGGATCTGAGCACAGCAACTGTTTATAAAGTTCCCACCCATCAAAGGAACAGTGCAGAAATATGGAAAAAATCCTAAGCTGCAGAACAAGTTTCCACAGTTTTTGCCCTCTTGAGCCGGCTGCCTCACACACAAAGCAACACGTCAGTGACCTTGCAGAAGGCTGAGAACACAGTTCTGGGACAGCAATCAAAGCTGCAGGTGAGACAGGGGGCAAAACAGCTCCTGCTCCAGAGCTCTCTTACACATGGCTATGTTTGTTCTGTAAGGCACCCCCATTTCTAAAAAATCTTTGAAGTCCCGACTGTTAAACTCCACTAATGTGTATCTTATCTAATTTCAGGCAGAAGCTTTTTTCTATAATGTTGAGCACTCCAAGTCAAGAAAGAACAACTTTAACTCTGTTCCCATCTCTTATCTAAACAAGATCTTTCTTAAAAGGACCCTTGATGAAGGGACTCTACAAATCATAGATGTGTGCGAGTAATTCCTTTCGACTATTTCAAATATCAGTCAATGACCACCAGTTCCTTAGCTGTTCTAAGCTTCCTTCTGTTAGCTGCATTTCTAGTTCCTGCGCTCCTCAAATTCCAGGAAAAGAACTATGTTGTAATGATAATAAAAGCACTGACAATATAAAAGTAGATTTTTCACTACACACTATGTATAATGATTTGGTAGTATAGTTTCAGCACACTTGGTGGATCCTCAGACTTTTGGATTCTATTCTTTTATTGCCACTAAAACGTTTAAGCCTTCCTTCTGTCTCCCCTTAGTTATAAAATTCATCTTATTCATTTATTTAACTTGATCAAAGCAAATGTTTTAAGCTCAATATTTCTTTTTACAGTTTCAAAAAATAACTAACTTCTCATCCACTGATGTATGAAGATAACTGCTTCTGATGCATCCTGAAATTAACTGGCCAGAACTGCTTATCTATTTATTTGAAGTATGGAAAGCATATACAAGGAAAAAAAAATTAGTAGAACAGAATATTTAAACAGCAATTCTCTCACACTCTTTCCTAAGTCTCAGGAAACACATTTTCTCCATAAGCCAGATCTCAGAGATCTAAGAAAACATCAGAAAATTCTCCAGATATAATAGAGTTGACCGATAAGATATGCCCTGTTTACCAAGTATCACTAAAGTTCAACATTTTCAAAGTCATATAAACTGGATTGTTTTTCTTTGAGAACAATGCAGAGAAAAATCTCTAAGGGGGAAAAAGCAGAGAGGTGGACAACTCTGGAATAACAGAGTAACAGGAATAGGAATAAGAATTCTGCTAAAATGTGGACAGATGCAAAAGGCATCTCCTACTTTGTAGGAGGTTCAGAGATGTGAACCAGTGTGCACAGAGTTTAGTTAAAATGCACACCATTTAATACCTGATTTAACTCTGACCTTTTTCTAATTCTAAAACAAGAATGCCTTAGCTTTAACTTCAGGACAAATATTTCAAGGCCTATTCCAAGGGGTCTTTCCCTACTGCCAGAAAAGGCAAAGGAACACCCATTTAGCTTCACAACATCAGCACAATTTCTTACCAGCTTTACATTTCCTCAAATACGAGTTGACACAACTCTCAAACTCAGACTATTGAAGTTTTCTTTATTATGCTGTATAAACCAGCTCTGCATCTTAGATTACATTAATTTGTGAGCACTTCTTGCTCACAAAAAGAACCTTTAGAATTGTCTTTGAACTATGGGCCCTGTCAGCACAAAAATATTAAACCAAAAGTTGCACATTTTTGTAGTCATAACATCCAGTCATCAACCTTATTTGCAACAAATTACGCTTGGCAGCAGGACACAAATACATAACCTGAGGCTGTAGTAGGTTTTTGAAGAAGCTGAACAACAACTGGCAAAATTCCTGGAACTGAATGTGAACAGAAGTCAAGGACACTCAGGCAACACTGTGAGCTTGGTGATACACCACAAGCCCTACCTACAACAAAGGATGTTTCGGTTGCAATTTCTGTGTTGGCTGTAACCAGCCCTTGCAAGCCAAAAAGCCCAATAAGTTGGGAAGCTCTGCTGAACAGTAACTTTATTGTTGGACTAAAAACATAGTGGAGATTGGCTACACTTGGGTCCGTCAGGCTGAACATTTCCCCCTCTGTAGGAAAGGCCATTTTATTACTCTTTCATCCTTCTTAAAAGCTGGTATATAATTAAGCCTATTTAAATGAATTAACCTAGGAGCTTTTAAGAGTTACTCTACAAATATACATAGTGAGACAAGGAACGAAAGTAAACAAAGCAAGTAAAAGACACCTTTTTTTCTTTTTCCAGTATTCTCAGTGTTTTCAAATCTGGAATAGAAGAGTCAAACCTTCCTTGCAATAGCCATGATCCTTGATGTACAAACAGTAACAGCCCCAAACAGGAGCTATAAGTATCAGCATGGCAGCAAGCAGCTGAACTCATCTTTAAGAGTGAAAATTCCAGATAAGTCTGAGTGTTTGCACTTCAAAATCAAGTCAGTATCAAACTCAAGTTACTATTCAGACAATTAAATATAACTGATACTAAGAATCAACTGTATTGACAGAACAAAGCCATACCAGTGGAGACAGGAATGTCAGTGGGAGGAAAAAAATTAATTTTATTTAAACTTGAATGTTCCTGTGCCTGAAAATGGCCTCAAACAAAATACTGGGAAAGCTAAGTTACCATGCCATTCTTCATTAAAAAAAAAGGAAGAAAAAAAATGAAAAAGTCAAAACACTTGTCACACAATGAAGAAACCTTAGTTTTCGGAGTAGGATAACTGCAGAAGACATCAATAGATTCTCTCAAAGGGAAATGTGCAGTTTCCCATCACATTTGAACCACATTTTGACTGAAGTGTTTTCATGTTTCTGCCTCCACTCACAGTAAATTGAGGTGATGATAAAAAAAAAATCTAGCTTTTCTCAACAATGACAGTACGAAATCCTTGCAACAAAACCAGTATTTTTCGTTCAGGTGTCTCTCCAGAACTCAATTATTGCAGCATGACAGATGTTTGGAATACTATGTAGTGTTTAGTATGACACTCCCAATAAGGAGAACCTAAGGAATTGCTCAAAAAGAGTACTTTTTCCTTTTTCCTTGTTTTCGCTAGAACACTTCTTTCAGTAACCATTCTCTTTGTTTTCCATTCCTCTACAGATAATACCATTTCCTCCAAAGCAGTTGTTCAAATATGATATTCCTAGTCTTATCCACAACTTTGCAACAACAAAACAAAGCACCAAGCAGCAAAGGCACCCAGCTAGTCCCCAGAAGCTGCTCTGGTTAGGGACCCATCCTCAGTGGTCTGAAATGAGAGAGATGAAATGACACGCTCAGCTGTTCATCACAAAAACACACTTTGCAGATAACAAACTTTGCATATGCCTAAACCAGAAAGGCCTTCTGGCACACCTGCTAAAGCTCCAGCTCCAGAGGCGGCCAAGAGGGGAACCAGAAAAGAAAAAGGCAACAGAACTTGCTAAGCATGAGATCAGTGAGGAAATCAAGTCAGCTGCTACAGCTACAGTGCTTCAGTTCCCAAAGCCAGCTCAGACATCTGGGCAGAAATACTGATCTCTTGACAGAAATGCCACCTAACGAGACACTCCCCGGGCATTTAGAAAGAATGCTGCTCGCATGACAAGACTTGTTTCCAAACTAAGCAACTGTAACAAAATATACTACAACCCAAGTCTGTCTGTGGATTTACCATGTACCAGTGTACAAATAACTCATGTGAATAATTCACATGCCGAGAACACCGACATGAGGTGAAACAACACATACACATGATGTCCTGTCAAAGACAAAAGTTCATAATAGCTAACTCCAGACTGTCCAATTAAATCTGATCATATTCAGTTATTTTGACTGTTCTATATTCTTCCTCCTCATGTTGATATAATTTTATGGGTTACGCAGTTAAATACTTTCCTTAAGATTGTAAGACCGTAAAGAAGATACATACATTTTATTAACAGAATTTTCTCCTCTTTTTTACATTGAATATTTTAAGGGATGCAGATGTAAAATGCAGTTTTAGGGCAGCAGTGCCTAAACTTTAATCAAAGATCAGCTGCATATCCAGTAGCCACTAAAGGCTAAGTATGAAATAAATGCTGGCACTGGCCACTTGTTTTGCCAGGTTTCTTACAGCACACACAGTATCACACTGACTTGTACTATCTGGCTTTGAGGTATGTAGGGCATTAAATGCCAGTAAAATATTCCCCCATACCATTGTACACACCGGTTCCTTCCTGCCAACCTCGGATCTTAGAATAATGGAACAGATCAAGAGGACTGTCTAGCAACAAGCAAGACTTGATGTTAACTCACAGAGTACTCTCGTGGGGAGAGGTGTGAGGAGAAAAACACTTTAAATACCTAAGCAAAGAGATTCGTGAAAACAACAGCTTGTTATGCCACTGCTGTTCAAAATGACAGACACACCAAGCCAAATAACAGAAAAACCCAAACAACTTGACTTGTGGCAGCAAAGCAACCATGTTTCAGTCCTTCAGAGTAAAGTTAATAACAAACTAGGGCAGCTCAAATTGCAGAGCTGAGCTGGAATGACCTGACAGCAGCAACTGCTATCCAAACAGACATGAGCTATAGCAAATCTACAGCATTTGATCAATGCTTCCAAGAAAGTTCACATTAGACATGTGTGGAGAAAAAAGAAACTCTTGATAGATAATTTCAAGATTTGAAGTTGGGTGATATTTCTATCACCCAACACTTGTTTGTAGACAAGGTATCTTGATTTTCAAGATATCTGTGATAAATCACTTTGGCAAATCAGTGACACTTCAAGCAGTGACTCTTCTAATTGTTTGTAATCCAGTTTCTCTTTAAATGCCAAAGTCATTTGTCCTCACTGACATCTATGAACCTGAAGGCCACAGTCTGAGGCTGTCAAAAACTACAATATTTTTGCCAAATTGTAACAGAGTACCTTTAAGAAATGCCAAGTTTTACATATTTCTAAAAATCCCATATTTCATTCTTATGCAACTCATCAATTCAACATTGACATATTTGGGCTAAACTTCACATAGCAAACTAAGCAAAAAAAAATATACTAGAGCCAGTAAAGGAGTAAATATTGCAATCCAAAAAAAAAGACTTTTGGTCTACATGAGTGCTAGAAGACTGGTGCTAAAATGTTAATTTGAGAAGAAATGCACCTTCCACAACTAAAGTGGTTCTCCATGGATTTCATCTCCCTTTCAAACCACTAAAATTCACGACATGCAAGTCTAACAAATAACGTTTCTTATTTTAATACTTGCCCTTGAAACTTGCAACATGCTCACAAAGCTAAAAGAATTACAATGATTAAACAGAACTTACAAGCTGCTGCTGATGTTATCCAGTGCTGCAAATACAAAAGCAACCCTACAGAAGCATGCACATATGCAAGATCCACAACATACCCTTTACTCCTGACAGGTTTCATTACTGCCAACCTCAGCAATGAACATGCCACTACAATACGTTGGTACAGGTTCCAAGGATTAATTTACAAGTGATGAACTTTTCACAAAAAAGATTATCTAGGAAATGAAGTCATTTGTTGGTCTTGAAACTACAGCAGCCATCATTGTCATTCACTTTAGCACTGTTGCTCATCAGTGCAGTAAAGCTGGACATTTCAAAAGGCATCGGATATTCCCAGCATGAGCACTCGTCCCCTTGCCCTCCAATGCAGAAGGGTATAAAAATTCACTATTCTGCACCTATTGAGGATAATGTACAAAAGCTAAAGTAATGCAAAATATTAGCTTGTCTTCCCTTAGATTAAAAGGAAATGAGGTCTATCAATAGCTTCTCTTCAGTTTTAAGGCTCAGTAGGAAGAGGTACTTCATAAACAGGTACAAATTTTAAGTCATTTCATCTCAAGAGTTTACAGATAATTATCATTTGCAATGATAATTTTATCTAAGAAAACTGAAGGCATGACAAATAATTGGGATTTCAAAACAAACCTACACTGTAAGCTATTCTTAGGTAACCATCTTACCTAAAGTCCTTACTGGAATGATCCTGTGCCTCCTGACACCAGCAACCCGACTTCATTTCTCCAGCCCAGTTAAGTACTGCTGACCTGTCCGAGATATCAGTGAAATAGTACCTGAAACATCAAATGTCAGGTTGAATTCTGAGGTCTCAGCACTGCAACTCTGAGACTTGAGCAATTCACTGGATGGGAACTTTAGAGAACACAACAGAGCCAGCACTGCTGCAGCACTGGGTGAACTCACTGCACTCTTGGGGAATTTTTACAAGACTAGCTGTTCCCAAAACGGGAAACTACGATCTCTGTATTTTTAAGATACAGAATGTAGTATTATGCTACAAAATTCCACAGTGAATACTCAGAGATGCTTTCTTCTGCACATATAGTGCCCATGGCAGATCAGGAAACAGTAATGACTTGTACTCAACCGGCACTTAAATATTAGCAGCAGGCTGTAAACAGTGCTGAAAGAATATTCAGACTCTTTTCTTTGACATCTGGCTTGAATTTAAAGATGCTCCAGTTTGTGCATGTCAAAGTCCTTGCAGTGTTCAGTATAAACTACTGCTCAGGCCCACCTTTAAATGGTTACACAGTCAGAGCAAGAAAACACTGCCAAAGCACTGAATATTGATAAGCTGGTCACTCAAAAATCATTGAAATCATCTCCAGAGATAGAGAACACAAAACTGATTTCATTTCCATGCAGTTCAGCTAGTTAATTACATTCCAGACATCTTCCCAGACTGATATTTATACAAATATTCTGATCTGTTGCTGTTTCCTTCAATAAAAAAAATTTTTAAAATAACCGATGGTGCTCAATACTTCTAAATCTGATGACGTAAATTACCACAAAATTATCCTTATCTCAAGAGATAGTTAATGCTCTGTCAAGAGAATTATACCTTACCAACGGGCACAACATTCCACAATCTTCCTCATTTTCACATAGGATCAAATATACAATTCATGCATGGTACATGTAAAAAATGGCCTTGGCTGCAACAGAATAGCTCTACAAAGAGAAGCAGATGAAGTTGAGGAGCTTATTTCATGTATTGGAAACCACTGCTGAGCACTGAAAAAACCACAACTGTAGCTGTTTCTTAATCTCAACAACTGAAAGTACAATTACCACTCATAACCTACTTGTGTCAATCATGGAGAAGCTGAACCAGACAAATCTGGTTTTAGTTTGTTTGACATGAGCAAAAGGATGGAAAAGGATTGACATGAGCCTATGACAGCTCATGTTTTTCAAACTAATTCTATCTTCTCTCACTGTTTTGTTGTCTTGATTTGGGAAATGACATCAAACTACTACTAATGTCAAATCAATTTAATTAGTACTTTAAGTCAGAAGCCAAGCTTGCCCTCATTCTCCCTTCAAAACTAAGTTATAGCGATGTACAAAATAATGGTATATCACTAATTCTACTCTACCACGCACTACCAGATACAGAGCTTTTTATACTGCAGTACAGGAGCTGGTTTTTCATTCAATCCACTAGAAACCATTGAATCATCATATTGTCCAGTGGCACTGCTTTCAAGACCAGGTATCAATCACACAATCACATTTTAAATGTTCAAATGCTTCCTCCCAACACAGTAACACTTACTGAATTGCAGAGTTGAAGACATAAACAGTATGACTTGAAGGTGAGGCATAAACTGGATGCCAGTACCAACCTACATTTGGCCACAGATGTATTTTAATAAGACAATTGATCAGCCAGCGAGCCACACAATACATGTAATTAAATGGCTGAGAACAGTTAGCACTACTAATATTAAATTAGGGTATATTTATACTAACACTTTACATAACAAATTTTTTAAAATACATTTAAATGTTGTCTTAAAGCAAGGACACACATAAAAACATGACAAAGTTATTTTGCCATTTATTTCAAGTGCTTCACGTCCATAACAGTACAGTAGGAGAACCATAACCCTCTAAGAGAAAGCCATATGAACAGAAAAAAAGGGTTGCCTTTCAAACTGTCATATACACAAGATTTCTTTTCTTCAAATTTCAGGCACAGGAGTTTTTCACTATGAACAGCTTCTCATGATTCAACAGAGCCCAAAACAATGCATGAGGCACATTCAATACATGTTGTGGCATCTCTAACTCCACTGATTAAAACAAAAAAAAAAAAAAAAAAAGGGGCACTTGTATCACAGCAACTTTACCTGCTCATGACCTCAAGTATATGGTTTTTGGAATGCAACTGCATTTGTTGCAGCATGCTGAGAGCTGGAAGTCAAAGTGCACTCACTGTAAGACATGGCTTTAACCAAAATAGAAAGCCATGAATGGGGCTTGGCAGCAGGGGAATCCCCTTCCTTTTTACTGCTATTTATAACTGAAGGCAAGTAAGGTCATTTCCAAGTTAACAGGCAGTTCTTAAAGCAACTTTTTTTGCAGGGAAGGGAAAAAAATGAAAGGTACAAGTATTCCAAACACAGTGTGCTTGAGCTTCATCTGTCAGCAAGACACAGTTCAACCATTTCTACAACACTAATTAATCTAAGTCAACATTTAGTGTTCTGTGTATAGCTTTTCTTTTAAGGCCAAATGCCATGAACTTGGAAGTATCTGGCTCTGAAATAAGGAGTAAACAAGGAAAACTAATACTAGCTTTTCCACAGCTTTTCAGCTGAAGGAAAGAATAGATTTTGTATTGGTTGGGCTCATTTGAAAATTTGGTTTGGCTCCAAGTCTGCTCCATCAAGTAGGCTTCACTCTTCAGAAACAACTTCTTTCAAAAGGAATCTCCAGCCCAACCCAAAAAAAAAGAGCCAATTGAAATACATTGTTATTTGCTTTCCCACAACAAAAATATCAAAGCATACAGCTGATTAAGACTTCTGTCCCACTGTCAGGCAGAATCTATCCTAATATTGTCTAACTAATTTAAATTTAAAATAATGAACATAAAAATGCTTTTGATTTTGAAGGCTGAGGAGAGGAACACTGTACGTCAACTAAGTCATCTGTTAATACATTGCCCAAGTATTTTTCTGCCCCACCATCAAGAAGCTGGATATTGTACTACAGCCCACTTATGCTACTAATTTGGTGAGAACTGAAGGGTGCTCAGCAGTGTAGTTAATCACAGCAGGAAGCTGGTTTGTACGTGTTTCTGTAAAACAGTTTTTTGCACTGTTGGATGGGTCAGGAATTCATCACAACCACAACAAGCAGTGGACAGTTCTGCATTCTCTTCGATCACGTGAAACGGGAAACAGCCTTTGAAACCGTGTTTACCAGAGTGCTTAATACAGAACACTGATGAGAACTCTGTTCTTGAAAGCTGGCACCAAAAGTTTCACTCCTGATGAGAGGCTGCCACAAACTGTTACCAACAACAAGTCAATACAGCTTTCCTTGAAATGAAACAACAGGGTTTCCAAATACACATGAAATGATACTAATTGTTGATGAGGTTCTCTTTAAGACATAGCTCAAAAGTAGAATTCAGATTAAGGGACCATGAAGTTTTACACTGGTTGAATTAACATCCTCTTGTGTGGAGTTAACAGGCCCCAAGTCTTTCAGAAGCTGTATTTGAGAAAGAGATGACAAGTCACAGCCTTTCACCCTAGACCAGCATCGCCAGCTTCACCACACTTCCCCTGTGCACGACTCCACAGTGTCACACCCACAGCAAGGGCAGAGTCCTCACTGGCTTGCAACCAACTGCTGCAGGTCTAAATCCCACCCCTCCACGTGCTGTGACAGCAGGATTTATGCAAGACTCAATAAACATCAATCCATGAATAAGATCCGTATTTTCACACAGAATAGACAACCTGAAAAGTAAACGGCGTTAACGACAATTGCTTAATATGAATGTTGCACTTGGTGATGCTGGAATAGCTCGGTAAGGAGCATTTCTTGCAAGATTTGGAATGAGACATTTGTCGCCAAACACATCCCACACTTAAAAACAAAGGCTCTCTTTAGTGTTAGCACCAGGCAACTGGAGAAGATGTTCCCTGCTAAGAGCAGCTGAGGAGGAACCAAAGAAAAGCAAGAGTCTGTCCTGTAATCTGACAACCTTCAAATAAAGAACTGCTGCTTACAGAGGGCAAGCGCTAACTGGACACAGGAAATTATTTTTATGGTATTCATCCAAAGTGTTGAAACCCAAACCTTGCTAGAAGGACATTTTTTCCAAAGTCTTAATTTTAATAAAATACGATTGTCTCTACAAAATAGAAAGATGGGATACTAATTCTAGCAATGCATAGAACAATGAAGGCTTGCTATGCAGACAGACACCTTCCAAGGAAAGACCCCTTGTCACAGGCTGTACTCCAATATGCAGCTATTAAGTATTTCAGTAGCGCTCACCACAGCAGCGGTTTGGGGAAAAAAATGCCCAAAAAGCAGCATGGAGCGAGGCAGCACAAATTTAAGAACCAAATCCAACAACCAAGATTGAAGAAGCTTATTTTTGACTTTTGGGATAAATACTAACAGAAGATAACTGAAAACAGATCAATTTTTACTTTAAGAAGGCCTGGAAGCTGCCAGTTTTTTGGCTTTTTTTTTTAATAATGCAACAATTGGAATACATTAGGCTTTTTTCTTGAAAAATTACATACTTTTGCAAATTAAGACAAGACTTTTCACACTTAAATTAATACTGGTGTGCAAAATCTCTTCTCTGAGTTTCTCAAGTATCATCAGAATACAGCAATTCAGATTTGTTATTTCCATCATGCTCAGTGAGTATATGAAACATTATTGGAGAACGGGATGAGAAAGAAAGGGTAGAGGGATGTAAGTTTAATAAAGCTTCAAACTCAGCCGTAGGTCAAAATATGCCTTCAAAGTCAGTATTTCAAATTAAATTTTCAAATCCAAACCTGGCATTTCAGGAACTCAATTTGCTATGACACACACAGTTACTTTCCCCTTGCCCATCAAGGTTTCTGCCTTCCCCTTTGACAGAGCAATTACATGCCTGTAATGCTTCTGAGAAGGGTAAAATCCTGATCACTCAGCCAAGCCTACAGATGCGATGCAAGGAAAAAACTGTTCCCCCAGGCTCTCTGTAAATTGCACTTTTTGTGGCTGAAACTGAGGACTTCTACTATAACATGCATAACCACACCAGTCCTGCCCATATGGCTACCCAGCTCTGACCCCCAAAAGCCACAGATGGGCTGTAGGAAAGTATTGGAGAACCTTGCCTTAAACGATCAAACCCACTTTTCTCCAAAAGAAAATGCAGAAATGAAAAACGGATGCCAGTAATTTGTTGATACTGGGTATGTTACACCATCATTCTACGTAAGAGAATGCTACAAAAACAGTTTGGATTTCAATTCAATGTCTAGACACTTCGTCAGCTTAAGCACAAAGACTGGTCCTTGTCTCTGACTTACTATAACTATACTAAGACACTCAAAACCAATACCATGTACTCCTGGGTCTCTTCATTTATCCTTACAAAGTCAAACAAACCATCCTGAAATTATATTATTTCCACTCTTCAAATAAATGTATATTTATTCTTTCTGACCATTAGCACTAAATAAATGAATTTATTTTCATGTGGCAGCTGAACCATAGCAAGCAATCAGCTGCCAAGGCCACAGGCTGTATTGGTACCCACTGAGACAGATTTGACACATCATATATGTGCTTATTTTACACACACATTCCCTCAGAGCCGTTACTCTCACGTAGACAGATTTCAATAGTGCTTCAATGACTTTAACTCATGCCTCTGTGTATAACTAACTGAAAATATGTGTTCAGTAGATTAGAAGATATCAAGTATATGTAACAGAAAGCATGATTTTGCCATCTCATTAATAACTTACATTGTCTTCAAGTGTAGTAACTGTCATACAGCAATGCTGTTCTTTTGTCACTTTATGGAGGCAGCCCAAACTACTATTTTTAAGATGCTTTTGAAGCCATTTGTAAAGGGTAATTCATCTCTATAAAACTCCTCAAAAACAATAGAAAACCTTTCTTTATTTGAACACTAAAATAGTGTCTCTCTCTTGTAATTACAAACCCAGGTTTTATGTTCTATATTGTATGTAGTTTTCTACACTGCCTGCAGAAATACTTTTCCCAACTGTAAGCCCAAACCCACAGGGCCTAGGTGTAACCTAGGACCCTAGAAAGTCAAATATATTTTCCATAGTTTTCAGGATCCCATGGTCACCACAGAGACCTAACTATACTAACAATATCTAACTCTATTTTGCATTTCCAGTTTATACATCTGTTAACAGCACTTTAAAAACACTAAGTGCAGTCAAAGCAGCCCCACAGATACCTCAGCAGGACAAGAACTTGAAACAACAGCTCAGAAAATGCAATCACTCTGTTCAACGTGAGAAGCTATTCAACACTAACACATACCTCATAGAGATCTAGGAGTGGGCAAACCTCTTCCTGCCTACAGATTGCTTTATGTAGGACTAAATCTAAGTTCCTATGTATTTGGAATCATTAAATAGCAGACACTAAAGCAGGACAACAGAGTGTGCATGGGAAAAGGCAAGCACATGTGAAAAAACAAGATTTTTTCTGATTCAAGGATTTCAAAACTGAGTTGCTCTTCTCCACTACCTGGTAAGCACTGTCTTTTGCCTATGTTATTTTCTCTCAAATACTCAACACTGCTCCTTTGTTCAGTTGCAGGAAACAACTATTGCAAGACTTGCCACCAAACAAGCCAAGAACAGACATTTAAAAACCACCAGTATAAACAAACTGAAATGAACTTGCAGCACCCTGCAGACTCTGCCATAGAATCTCAGAACAGTTTAACATATCAACTTATTTCTTCCAGCTCAAAGAATCAAACTTTTCTAAAATAAATACTTGTTTCAAGGGCTTTAGTTGCTTATTCATTGCACTAGAAAGACACAGCACTGTATTATTCATTTGCAGTATAACACCTAGGTTAGAGAACCTTAAGCACACTCATTCTTGATCCCCCTTGAGTGAGATATCAGCCACTGGCCATCGTGTGTTGAACAGGTCATTGAAAGCTCTGCATGATAGAGAAGTGTTATTTGACAAAGCAGGTAACAAAGGATGCTGGAACTGCACAAGTTCTCTAAATCCCCTCTTTAGTCAACTATTAGTCAGGATTTCTCCTGACTCCCACACACCACTAGAGCTTTTTTGCTAAACAGTTAATAACCCCCTGCACTTGTAGGCTATGGGACTTGCACCAAGATACTGAATCCCACTTGAGTTGCATTTCATTGTTCCCAAGACATCCACTATGGAACCAGAGTATGTTTAACAATAACCAGATCCATCTTTTACATTCTTCACCAAGCCTTTTATTTTTCCTTTTTTCTGCAAATAGCTCAGTTTAACCCCACTTTGCATCAGATGCATTGTGAAGAAGGAGCTGGTTTCACACCAGCACTTCCTAACAACAAGAACTGTAAGAGAGGCTCAGCCTGGCCTGTCTCAGTTGCCCCAGCTCCTCCAGCCCAGGTGCAGTCGTTTCACTACCCAATGGGCACTGATACACTCACACCAACCAAAGCACAAGATTGTCTCCAACGTTGTGAAAAGACTGCACATTCCAATAGCTACTGACAAGACAGTCATACTCCTTAGGCAAACCTGATTATACAAATACTAGGCTTTCATTAGCTTATTACTTATAAAGAAGCATTTTCATATTGCTTAGTTGAATATCCCATGAATGTTGCCAGAAGAAAGCTTTTCTAATTCTAAGCTACTTGGAGATACCTTAAGTATGAATTGCTTAGATTTCAAATGGCAGCTCCTAACAAGCACAAGTATTTCAAGCATCCGTAGAATGACCAGGAAGAAAGAAAACTGACTTCTGCTGAACATTAGAGGCCCAAAACGAAGATAAATTTCACTTGCCCAAGTCTCCAGCATCCTGACTGACTCATCACATGTCACAGTAGAGTTAGGTCCCACAAAATACATGTAAAGAAATATGTTCCAAATAAAAGAAAGCTAAATTAGAGCGTTCTTACAGAACAACTCAGCTTCAGAAGGAAAAACCAAAACTATTGAAGACATCAGAAACAAGTGCTGGTACAAAATAGAGGTGTTCCATAAGGTCTGTTTCTGTGATGACATGGCTGCTTTCTGTGTCTGTTCATAGTAATACAAAGAGTATTTCACAAGCAGTAACGTAGGTCTGGTTTAAACAACAAAAGGTTAAATACTGAGCAAGAAAATTTGACATGAGTATATAGTCCAGAAAAAAACCCCCAACAATTCATCAATACACACTACTAGACATCTTCAGTCTTTAACTATAGTTTGGGGGGGGTTAAATGCTTTTCTCATGTTTCTTTCTATTCTGTCATTTTTCTGTCTTCATTCTACATTTCTTCCTTTGGTTTTACATGTGTTGTAAACAACTTTTAAAAAGCAACTCCCCGCTTTATCTTCTCTTTTTACCCAAACAACAATTATCTGCAATCCCACCTTGCTTTTGCATCTTCTTCAGGGGCTAAAATTGTACTTCATTCCTTGGCAGCTACAGAAAAATGAGCTGTACATGAAGAGATACACGTGTTGGGTGGGCACCAAGACAGTACTGGTGCTTGATAGCAGACGTTTAGCAGGTACTTGGAATTTATCTGCTGCAGCCTCAGGCAGGATGAGAACAACACTGTCTTGGCTGCTATAAGCAAACTGTAAGAATTGCTGTCCCTTCTTACAAGTTCCAGATAGAAAAAAAAAAACCCACAAAAACAAAACCAACAAAACTCACTGAAACAAAACTTCTATTATTTAGGAATGCTTGTTTCTAAAAGTTTAACTGGCATGACCTAAGGCCACAATTCACAAAGGCATCCTTATAAAAATTTGCATGCTGTCACAATACATGTGGGTCACATAACTAAATACCCTAGTTTAAAGTATAGTAACATGAGGCAAATGAAGACAAGGACTTCTAACGATGGAAATACACAAATGGCTTAGGGCCTTTAGGGCCCTCTACAGTTGCACTCTTGCTAAAATCACCTCTGATCCTGAAGACTCTGAAGTGTTACTATGTCAGATACACAGATGCCAACACAGATCTTCCTTTTGCTTCAAAATCCATATGCAACAACTGACTTCCTATTCCCAGTGCAAGCTCCTTGTCATACACATTATGAGCTAAAATCAACAATCTAATCAGATCTGACAAAAAGTTGGCCAAAAAAAAAAATTGAAATTATGAAGATGACTATTTGAAATATGGATTTACATCTACCATCATTAATTATTAACCTCACCCTAAATATACATTTTGCCTTGAGATATTAGATAATGATAACATGGAGCCCTCATGCTTAGCAAGACATTTAAAATTAAGTACCAAAAGGTGAGTAGAAATCTTTACAATTTCTTCAAGTCATGTGAGACTTACTATAGTACTTCTACTTAAAAAAAAAAAAACAACCACCTGAACTTAATGGCAAATCTTCAGCAGCCTTTTTTAAGGTTTCTTACTTTACAGCAAAAGAGACAAATGCATATACCATTGGGGAAGCATTTGGTCTTCCTACTGCAGTAAAAAATGGCTGAAATAATACATGGAAGACAATATGGCATTTCTTTGTCAGCAAACACTGCTGGAAGACTCACAGAAAACAGCTGAAGATTTGAAGAAACAAGTATTAGAACAAATTATGCAGTGTGGGAGGTGTGCTACACTGTTGGCTGACCTCACAGATGTTTCTTACATGTCTCATTTTAGGGTATATGCTGGATTATTTCAACAATGAAACACACTGGGAACTTCTTTTTTTGCGAGTCACTACAGGAAAGACGTATCCGAGTAGACTCAACATATTCTCAACAGCAAATTATTTCTTTAATGGAAACAATGTTTTATAGGAAAACTCTGCAATTGTACACTTACATGGTTTTATCTGTAACCTTTACACTGGAATCCTTTTATTTTTTATTCCAGTTAAAGCAGTCACTCCATCACCACACAGGAAATTTTTTCACTGCATCATTCACAGGTAACGAATGCAGCAACACTGGAGCCAAAAGTGCATCAAGTGCTACAGGATGTCATTGATTACATAATTTTCTAAAAGTAAGATCTTTGAATAGTAGAATACCTTGTAACAAGATGGGGAGTGACCATGAAATTCATATTCCCACACTAAGTTTTGCTGCTTATCTTGTGGCAAAAGGCTTAAAAGAGTTGTCAAACTTAATGACACATTATGCAGTTTTTTTTTTACAAAGACAACTGGTCAAAATTGGCTGATCTTTTCTGTGATGACAACTGGCTGTCCAACGAATGCTACCTACCAGATATTTTCCAATAAACACACACTTAAGGTGTCCCTTTCAAGGTGAAGCTGACACTTTAACACTGAGCAACAAAGTAACTGCTTTTCAAAAGAAAGTCACTCTACAGAGACTGCTTTGAAAACGTTTGGAAATGTTTCCACTGTTGGATGATTTTGCTGGTGCAAATTAAACATCACCTATAAAAACCTCTGAAAGCTGTACATAGTTTCTCAATCTTTAAAATCTCAAAAAAAGAAAAAAAACCAAAAACAACTCGTTTAAAAATCCTTCAGAAGTAGTGCTTCAGGAAAAGAGAAGAATGCAACATCTTCCCATTAGTCTGCAAGAACAACTGACTGACATCAGAGAAGATGGAAATTTAATAGACAAATTCCAAGAAGAATCTTTGCATAGTTAGTGTATGGGAGTGGAAAATTAGTACCATGATTTAGTAAGCACAACCAACAACATACTTCTTCCACTTGGATCTGTCTTTGTGAGGAGTCATTTTTGGCTAGGACAGCCATTAAAACCAAGTATTGAAATTAACTGAACTTAGAGCCAGCCCTTCAAATGGCTGTATCCAAGTGATAAATCAGCATTTAAAAATAATACAGTGAGGCATATTCAATCACATAGCTCTCACTAAATGATTTCCTTAATAAGAACATAAAAGCGTTTAGTTAAAAAATAAAACAAATGTTCTAAATTTTTTGTCTTGTCCTTTCTTAATTTCTATTTTTTGTGTATATTCTATAATGCATATAATTATGCACAGCATAATTCATTCAGCTGTATTCACATACAGCACAGCAGTATGTGAATATAATTTATAAATAATATACATATCTTGGGGGGTATGCTCACAAATCTTGTACTGATAAGGGCATGAGATAAAATCTTCAGAAACCAGTGCCTTAAATGACTTGGTAAGCTGGCAATACTATTCCAGAGAAACTACTGCAATAGCTGATTATACTAAGATCCCCATGGAACACAGGGCTTTGGTTTTAGTTTTCAACACAAAGTAACAGAGTTTTTTATCCTCATACACAGATGGCATTTGCAATGCTTCAAACTGCAATTTATCTTTGAAAAGGAATGATAACAGCATTAAGCGAGGAACACATTGTTCCTGCACAGATATTCACACTCATTACTGAGCCACTTCCATAGCCTGGCCTTACAGTTGCTTCAGTAGTGGAGTGCTCGGTTCCTCAGGGCACATCTACCCTTCTAACCAGTCACAGGCTTCCTTTATCTGTGTTAAAGAACCTCCAACAACTACTGCACAAGTAGTTTACCTTAACCACACACTTGTGCCACAATCAAGATGTTTTTCTGCCTCATTTCTTTGCCACTAAAGCCCAGCCATTCCCTTTGGAGTGGTATTATAAAGTCAGCTAAAGTTCTGACATGAAAACTCTAAAAATACATTCTCTGCCCAGGACAGAGCCATAACAAAATTTCAGTCACTCATACAGCACCTATGAACCATTTGAACTGACCCCCTACATATCCACACCCACTACATACAAAGGCCTCAGACAAAACGGATTAGAGCCACTGCAACCCTTCTCTTCACATGTGGATTTGCTCTGTACTTAATCCATAGTCTGGTCTGCCCAAGATCACCATGCAAAGTTAACCACCCCTTCTTCACAGGTTTTAGTCTTCTGTACATACACTTACACTCCCCACCTGTTTTTGGTCTGGGTAGTATCACAGTGCAGCTGAACAGCCAATCCAGCAACAACCAGGCTGATCTGGACCTTACTCACAACCGCAAACAGAGCCACCGAATTTTTTTTAAATTAAAAAACCCAAATATTTTTCAGGGTTGGTACATACTACAACATCTTGGGTTTTCGCTTGGCATCTGTACATCCTCAGCTGTTGCACATAACATTTCCAAAGAGTACTTTAAACATCACAACAGAGTGATCTCATTTCCCACAGCCTTTGTTTTTGTCAGCTGAAGCTGGACATTTATCTCTTCCTCCATGTACCAGTGCCTTTCGTGACACTCTGACCCAGCAGATGTGCCACTGGTTCCTTCTGCTTGACCCTGCTGCGTTCTGGCTGTGCAGTAGTGGCTCTCAATCCTTTCCCCAGGGAGTTCAGACACGCCCTTGTCAACAGACATGTCCCTTACACTGCAACAAAAAATCATCTAAGAAAATATTTTAGTCAGAAATGGTAAAGAAATACAAGAATTACAAAAACCAAGACTTACAAAAATTGTAAGTTACAGGGAACTGAAATATTCAAGCTGGGCTTCCTGATTTCATTTATTCATACATTCATGTATAGGCCCACTGCTAAATTTTGATTCTGTTCTGGTATCTAAACATTTTTATTGTCTCTAAGGATTATGTCTCTCAGTCCTACATCACCATCACATTCCTGACACAATCCCTCCTGCTAGTTTACTATAGGTCTTTTCTTGAATAGGCACCATCACTTCTGCCAGATATTGATCATCTGTCTCTCCTGCTTCTGTTCTTTCTGCCAAGTGCCACCTTGCCATTTCCTGCTACACGGTACTTGGCACATTCGAATTGAACAAAGGTAAAAGGTACTTGCCATAAATTACTTCAAGACTAATTAATGTTTCCAGCTGTATAAATTCAAGCCAGCAAGTTTTGGAACTGTTTTATATTTATTTCATCCATATACAAACTTTAAATCTCACATTCCAGAAAAATCAGAACTTTCCCGCTAGTACGTAACACCACTGGAACCAAACCACAGGATAAGCTGGACTTGAGGTCGCTGAGACAAAGGGTTGCTTATCATATTACAGATATCAACTCCCAAAAAAGATAAAGACAGACCATTATATGAAAATAAACAAGAATATGTAATCAGAAAAGCACAACACAAGTCAAGAGCTTTCTAAGCTGAAGACAATCGCATGGTTTAAGAGGTTCTCACGCCACTACATCAAATACTTCAGCAAAACACTAAACACTTCACTATATAGAGCAACAAATGTCTCTACCACAGCAGACAAATGTAAATTGTTATTCAACTTGAAAAAGTAATCAGCCCATGTAGTACCATTGATTCTCTATCACCTCAATTGTTATTTGCTGTGATTTAGAAGACTGAGAGCCTCCTGCTTACTCCTGGGTTATACATCACTTTTTCACGAAAATAAGAAATCTCAACCTTACAAAAGTTGCCATAGAGAAAGATACAAGGTTCCTTTACGATTCCCTTCAGCTCATACTTTCTTCCTGCTGCCCAAACACAGAAAGATGAGCTACCTACTGAGAATGAAAGGAAGGCAGTTTCAAGTGCCAGCCTGACCCATCTTGGCAAAAATTCAACCGGTAGCTGCCAAGTAAAGGGACTAAAGTCAGCACTATAATACTGTAAAGATATTTTAAGACAAGACTCATTGTTGTATAGTCACCCTCACCTTGTGAAGTCAGTCAGTGCATTTTCTACTTTATGAAGATGCTTGAGTAAAAAGGCGCCGGAGCTTTGAGAATCGAGGGGGTGGATCTCTGGGGATGAAATCCCAGCTTGCAACTGGAAGTGGAAAACATCAAAATGTTATCACAATTGCTTCAAGTATGCAGGCTAGTTCAAACTCAATTCCAAGATAAGCATGCGTGCACATAGTACACCCAGGGAAATGGTTCTCTGACACTACTGTGAAATGGGTTTTGAGCAGCATTAGCAGGGACAGAAACCTACAAAATTCATTGTACACAGTTACAAGTCTGGCGTCAAAACTAAGCACAGGCTCCTCACCTTCTCATCCCCAAGCATATGAGTCCCACTCCAAAGGCATAACTTCCCCACACCCAGAGACAAAAGGCCACAATCCTCTAAACTCTGATCAGACCCAGGATTTCACAGCATGCTGTGGATCAGCACTTACACATCTAAGGAGCTCAGGCTACCTTCAAGGCATTCTTTTTGAAAACAGAATAGATTGTTTAATCACAACAATTACAAAAAAAAAAGCATAAAAGAGCTTAAGACACAGCATGATGTCCATAATCATAATCTCATCCACAGAGTTGCAAAACCCTAGATTATTCTGCTTAACATAGCCTCTGGGAGTTTTAAGACACAGCACTCTGAAAAAAACCTCTGCTTTATCATTTGCATCTCCCTTGTCCCCCAAAATTTTTCAGTCCAATTTAATGTGTATTTTTATAACATATGTGGTCAAAACCACAACCCTGGAAGTAAAAACCTGCAATCTCCTTCAGGACTACCTGAAACTGCAATTTCCAGCTCCATTTGTCCCAACTGACACACTAAAATCCACAAGTAAACAAATGAAACGTAATACTTCCTTATTAAGGCAGCCTCCCCTCATTTGCAACAACACCCAACTATTTTACTAGCTGTTCTCAATTTGCATCAGCATTCTATTGTCTGTAGAAACATGCATAAGCAGACTTGCCAAATCTTTTAAGGATTCAAAGGCAGGGAAAAGAAAAGAATTTCTGAAAGCTGGATACAGTGGTCTGTAAATGAATTCACACTTCTTTCCTAATTAGGGCCTGGTGTAAAGGCAGCATCTGAAAAGCACTTCTTAGCAAGAAACTCTGCATATTAAAAACAAATAAAAAATATCAAGATGTCTCCACATTTGCCAGTTTACCAAGATCTCCAAGGGTCAGATAGGACTGGCTGCTGAGAATTAACTCAAAAGGTGTTTTCACTACTATAATGGTACAATGATGGATTGGAGGGATACTTCAGCAAATGGTATCGCTCGTATTTCATGAACATACAACACTGATATCCCAACAGTTATCTGACCACTACCCTGCCACAAGAAGGAATGAAGGTGACATGTTTATACTGCTGTCTAGATGTGGTGACTAATTAAGTACTGCCATTTTTGCAAGCTCTCTAGATTTTGCATTTGCACAGGTTCAATAGATACATCTTATATAGATAAGCATATAACGCGACACGATACAAATATTAATGCCTCAGAACATCCTTGCTATGTGGCAATCTTTGGAGAAACAATACCAAGTAAAAGAAAGTTTTCACAGCAAAAATTCTAAGCCATCATGCAGCTCAAGTTTTGCCACAGCTAGACAATTCGTTCTTTCAAGCCTATTCCTTCCACTCCAAAATAAGACTTGACTCTACTGCAGTGGTGCTTTGTACTGATGGTTATATTTATAACTACAGATGGATTTCCAAATATAAGTAGAATTTAGTCATTACATTAGCTGGCAAATGATAAAAGAACTTGAAGTAAAACTGTAAAATAAACCAAGCTCAAACTAAAATTGTTTAATCCTTTGCAGTTTAAATGCAAGTTCATCTTTCTCAACATTGTCTGCTCGTAACCAATCTATCCATCACACACACACACCACAAAACCTCTCGCCCTCTCAGGCACTACTACAGTGCAATGGCAATGTTTCAAATCTACTTAAATTAGGCTGTACTACATTCCATTACATGATATCATGCAACAGATGTTACTCTAAGAACACGCAGGACAATTATTCGGGATAAACTGCTGTAATGTGAATAGTAAAATAAATGGGTATCCTATACGACATGGCTGTAGACTTTACCTAACTTGATACTGAGATTCAGAATTTGAATACTGCCCAAGTTTGCTGTAATTAACCCAGACACTTAAGATTGGGAACCAGAAACAAAAAGTATTCTTATCTTAGATAAGCTCAATAATTTTGTCACCAATAGATAAGCCAGAATTCCACTTAACCCCTTAGGTCTGCAGTGACCAGTGAGTTAAATGAAGCATTATGAAACTCAAATGAAATGCACTTCCAAGGGGCAAGAGACATGCTCCCTCCCTCCTCAGCTGTGTGGTAACCTTGAATCTCCCTTGAAATTTTCACATTATGAAAACTAAAGCAGAAAATATAGTTGAGCCAACTTAAACTAATAGTTAACTTATCTAACAGTTCTGTTAGAAGTATGGCTGAGCATCATGTCAAAGAGATACAAATTGTAGTATACAAAGTTTTTGTAAGGTATTTGTAATTAACACTGGCAGCTTGCACTCCTACTTGCAACACACTGCCATGCACATACAAATAAGTGATGTTTTACATAAGCAAAAGCAATCTCAGAAATGTGTTTCTTCTTTGTTTTTAAACCATAGGGACATTGTTCCATAGCCATTGGGCTCTTTTGAGAATGCAGAACTCCCCAACGCCTTTAAGTAACATACTCCCAAACTCAAAACTGACTTGAAATTTAATATGGCTCAAACTTGGCTCCAAAATACAGGTCTGCAAAATAAACTTTAAAAATATTTGAAGGGAAGCGGACAATTGTTTAATCTGACAAGAGGTTTTTGCAATCAAAGAACGTTCCCACAATCTTTCTAACTAGACATCACAGCAGCATTTTAACACACAAAAAGTAAAGCCTAAAAAAATTGAAATGGCTGGTCAGCAGAACAAAAGCGCTATAGAAGGTGAGCACAAAGCCAGCAGAGGCCCCAGTTCCCAGTCAGGTGTTCCCACGCAGTGGCACTGCGTCGGGGCTCTCCAGACACCCAAAGGCAAGACTGCACCCACAGACATCTGCTGGGGGGGCATGGGACAAACAGAGGTGTCAGGACACGCAGGTGGACCCCAGCCCACGGCGCGGACAGCCCCTCTGCAAGCTCACAACGCCGCCTCGCACCAAGGGACGTTCTGCGCTTTGGTCAGCCCTGGGCACGAAGCCTCACCGGGGCAGGTAGCCCGGAGCCGCTGCACCCTTGCACGCTCCATGTCGGCCCTGGGAACAGGAAGGCTGCGGAGCAGCGCGGTTCAGCCGCCCACCCATCCTCGGCTGCGCTACGCAGGGGCGGCCGCGTCCTTCCCTCTCCTCCGGGGTGGCCCTACGGGACCGCCCTGCCACCCGCCTCCAGCCCGAGCCGTCCCACCGGTCTCGTGGGAAGATGCGGACAGAGACAGATAGATAGATATAGACCCACGCGTATGCAGACGCGGCAGGATCGTCCTTGGGAGGTCGTCACTTCACCGCGTATTGCGAAAAGGTTTTTTCTCCATCGCCGTCGCCAGTAGCGCCCAACAGCGAACAGCTCCGTCCCCCGGGCAAACCCACCCCCGACCCAGCCGCGCCACGCTCCCCCAAGCAAGATGCGAGGGGCCGAGACGAGCCGGCCGCCCCAGCACCTCCCTCCCATTCCAGCCGTATACGGCACAGGGGAATCCCGAAAGACCGCTGTTTCCCTCCCATCCCGGCTCCTGACGAAGGATAGGTGAGCCGAGGCCGCTCTCCCCTTCCCGGGGCTCAGCCCGCGCGGCTCCCCGCACGGCACTGGGCCGGGCTGTTGCTGTCCTCTCTGGAACTGGCAACTTGTTGGGCGGGCAGCGCTGCCCGCGAGCGAGCTGTGCCGGGCGAAGCGGGCACCGACGACCGGCGGCTGTCGCCGCTCGGGGACAGCGCGGTGCCCGCATCCAGAACCCCGCGACAGCCGAGCGGCTCCGCGCTCCCGCC